>JAVSBS010025241.1:0-40767 GCA_033124195.1 Coracias cyanogaster | reverse complement strand
AAAAAAAAAAAAAAACCAAAAAAAAAAAAGAGGTTTCTTCTTACATCCACACTGTTTTTTTTAACATTGGAGCACTTGTGTTTGAACTATAATAATGCTTCAAGTAAGTAACCACAGCTTAACAAGTTTCTGAGTGTTAATTAAGCCTGCATAACTCATCAAGCACACTTCTTGTTCCTTGCAAACATTGTGATGACTCACTGTATCTGGATTGCCTTTCACTGAGATTCAGACTGATGTGCTTTATTTCATATTTGCTGGAGGCTAAGACCGTGCATGTGGTCAGTTACTGCAGCTAAGCTGACAACTGCTGACTGTTTAAACCCCTGTAACTGTGTTGTAGCTGGATCAAACAAAATTATACATGAATGACTTGTACATTGAGGGTTTGCATAGTTAAGAAAGTTTCCTGGATCATATTTGCAATCGAACCACTACCTAGTTCATGCTGTCTACTCCCAATACTTGCTCTCCTTGTTGTGCGAATAGTTACCACAGCAAAAAGGATGTGCTTTTCTCCTTAATATGCTGATCAAGTCTTTTGAAACAGAGGAAAGGATTATGGCAAATATCTAGCAACTAATAAACACTATACTGCCTAAATCTCATGAGAGTTCATTATTTTTCTTGTTAAGCCTACTTACATTTGAGACATCAAATCAGTATCCCAGCTTACCTGACAAATCACATAAATGCATGTTTATCTTTTTGTTCAACCCTCACAGCTTGTGAGTAGGTCCTGACATTCTTAAAAGATCATGGCTGGGAGAGCAAAGGCTCTGGTGTTACTTATTTGCAAAGAGGTATATTTTATCTAGGATACTCCATAGGGGATTTAAAACTAGAAAATGAAACATGAGTTCTTACGGTGAGAATCTACATACCTACATGCATTCTTATCTTACTATGTATTATTATCTATTTATGGCATGTTAAAATGTTTACAGCCCAGAGATCAACATATAAACTATTCAAAGAAATAGGAGGTTACTGAAACATCAATATGAGAGTTATCTGATACATATATACATATAAAACACTGTATAATAAGCTTTAAATTTTGCACTCTGAAGCATAAAACTTTTATCCAAGAATGCTGGTTATAATAAAAATTGAAAAGCAGTGGCAAGCAAAATATCAATGGGTATTTTCAACTTTCAGATCCCAGAGGCAGGTCCATTCTATTTTTCGGCAAGAAGGGAATTTAACATTTAGACTGTCTACCTGGTTACTGTCTCCTCTGAACTATGAGGTAATGGCCACACCATTGGGCAGGCTATGGACTAGGGTGACTTCATGGCCTGGTCTGTATGGAAATTCCTGTGTTCCAGACATTTCACCGTTGCATTTTATACTACAATACATATTCCGTGTAGCTCAGGAATTAGGAACTGCATCGGAGCTGAAAGATATTAAAGAAAATTAAGCTGGTGGGAAATTGTAACAATTAAATCAACATCTTGAAAAGCGAAATTTTGTCCTCATAATTGTGGTAGGTTAGGAGGGCTGGCAGAGGTCCTACAGCCTCTCTGTTCTCATATACAGATAGCTTGTTTACTGTAGGGGAAGAAGACAGCTCTTCCACCCTCCTCTCCCTCTCTAAAAGCCTGCTTGTGAGGCAGGGTCACAGACGTAGAGTTAAATTGACTTCTCCCTTTTCTCTCATCCTCTGCAATCCCAACAAGTGGGGCCCCAGGCTGCCTGTTAGACACAGGGCTCTGTCTCTGCTCCCCCAATTAATTATGTTTTCTTTGCTCCTGCAGGATATGCTGTCTCTGTATACCAAAGCGTGTCCAGTGGGCACGCAATCACATGATGCTACATCCAGACACTTGTAGTTTCTGCAGAAAGCCAAGGAAGCTTATTTTAGTATTGCTTTGCTGTAGCATTTTTCCTTAGAGAAGGTTAGGGCTGCGTTCTCACTCCCTGGATTTCACTGGAGTTATGCAGATTTCAATCAGCTTAATAACTGCCCCCTTGGAAACGCCTTTTCCATGTATACCCTAGCTCAGCGTGGGTGTTGCAACTGATAACTTCACACAACTTCTCTGGGCAACCTGTTCTACCGTCTTACCAAGCCTCTTAATAAAAAAATTCTTCCTTGTGTCCAATCTAAACCTATCTTCTTTCAGTTTAAACCCTTTGCCCCATGTCCCGTCACTGCAGACTTTGGTAAAAAGTCCTCCAAGTGGAGATCAAGCTTATTGTACCTTCAGTACTTCACTAGAATATCTTGTTATGACTGACAGTAGCAGTGTAGTGGTGACACAGAAGACCCCCACTGCTCCTTCCCAGAGAAACTGCAGTCCAGTTGTGCTGCATGCTATTGAACAGTTAGTAAAACACCCCAAAAAACATGGCCAGGTGAAATGAAAAGTGTTACTGTTAACACAGCTTCAAATTCAGGAAATGCAGTCATGTAACAAAGACACCTCTCTGAAGACACTTATGCATTTCTTCAATGGGCTAAAGACAGTCCCTCCCTTGAGGACCTGTGTGATAACAGTGAGGGCCACTTTGCCATCCATGCAGACCTCTAGGTTAAACATTTCCCACTTTTCTGATTTTCCTAAAATCCTCATTTTCCCCAGCTCGCCAGGTCTGTGCAGATCCATCTGACACTCCTGTCTTTTGTCCAGCTTGCCTTTCGCTCACTCTGATAGAAGCTCTAGCTTTGAATTACTGATTATTTGTGAACACCTTTAAGGGAGATGCATCTGAGGTTTGTGTTCCTGCCAAGAACTATCCTGAAGGCTTGGACAGTGAAAGAAAATAGTCAAGGAAGATACATGAAAGTAGCCATCACATAAGGAAAAAAGCCCGCTGCTTAAATCAGAACTTTTGACTGAGAGATGTAATCTTGTTAAACTCTTATGGCTAAAAGAACGAAAAAGAAAACTGCTTTTATCAAAGTTTTGTGACCTTGCCATTTTCAATCAAACTTCACATTGCTTTCTGAAGAGATCATAAAGGACAGAAATGTTTTGATTGGGCCTTGGATATAAACTTATAGGTAATGTTACGTGTGTAATATATGTAATGAAATCCTGCGCACACCAAGAGTGTACAAAAATGTCATCGTACTCTACACAACAGTTTCTGGACAAGTATTATTGTGAAATTGCTTACAAGGCTAACGAATGCAATCTCAAGGTTAAAAAAATCAAAAGGAAAGATTGAGCTTAAAAAGAAAATAAACAGGGCAATTGCTGATGAAAAGAATTTGAAAGGAATTACAGAAAAGCAGAGCCACTACCCCCGTTTCTGTAGATACATAGCTTGTTTTAAGGTTGTTTAGAGATGCAATAAGGGCAATGAGGTTATAGACTTTTTAGTGCTTTCTAAAATTTATTGGTTAATTTTTTTTCTTTTTCCTGGAACTGTGTACAGTTTTCAAGGCTGTAAGGGGAGCTGATATGACAGGCAGAGAGATAAGAAAAATATTTGTAATAACACTCTATAAACCTTCTCTTAAATGTTTCAAAAAGCAAGGCGGGCATCTAAAGAGTAACTACAGCCAGCAGCTTTGTACTGTGACTTTATGCCAACTCTTCATCCTCCACAGAGGAGTGAGGAGGCTGTTCACCTCAAGGGTGGTAAACTCCAGGGAGATCTGAACTTCTCCTCCTCACACACACCCTGTTCTTTGTTTCCCATTAGCAGAAAAGTCAAATGTGTAGGCTAAAAAAGTGCCATAACAGTGGCATACCAGGCCCCTCAATCTTAAATAACCAGGGAACTATCTCTAAACACTGTGGCAGACTTTCTCTTGGACTCAACAGTTTTGAACAATTTTCATATGCATATCTGAGATGGGATTAAAGATTAATCCCCTTTCTACATAGCTATGGCAGTCTGGAGAGTGTTCTCTGCTCCAGCCTCTACATCTGACATGCTCCGAGGATAGTCAAGGAACACAAACTGTCCTGATGCTGCAGTAACACCAGGAATTCAGGGGAAGACTGAGGATGCACCCAATCCGATCTCCAGGTACAGTTAGCTGCTGACATTTTTAGAAAGTGCGTATAGGCATAGAGCATCTGCAGAGAGATCCTTCTCTAGCAAACTTCCCCAGTTTTTTGCAATCATTTTAACAACTTCCAGACTCAATTTTTTAATCAAAGTAGACATCTGAATGAATGCTTCATGCTTTAGTTGCTTTTTTTCCTTCATACACAAGTGTGGCTCAAACTGGAGAGGCCACAGAATCTGTGCTCTATTTTGTTTTCTGAAAATAGCCGCAGGAAAGGAGAAGCTTGGTTTGCGGCACCTGGTCCAGCACAGAGTGACCATTCTTCCCCTTGCCATCACAACCAGCCACTAATTACTTCCATGCTCGTAGGCAATTCAGAGATCAGTTAAGGGCAACATACCCTAGACATTTTCTTGAGGTATTAGAGGAGGTTAAATACCTCCCTTTCAAATTATTTTTTAAAAGGTATTATCCCATAGACCTTTATCCGTGCATTAATATTTCTATTAATTATGTTAACAAAGTCAAAGGTTAATGCTAATAAAGGTTAACAAAATTTAGTTAAATAACCTGAATTAGGCTAGTATCGAGGGCTCTCAGATTAGTTTCTCCTTTCAGTATCAGAATTTAAGCTAGAACAATTCTCAGTGTTAAGTACTTCTGTATAAAGTAATTAACTGTGTGCTTTTCACAGGCTGGGGAGGTGTTAGATTTTTTTATCATTAATTATGTTCTCTGACCTATTTAATTAGCTCAGATTGTAGTAAAATATATTCTATCCTACATTAAAAAATGGACTTGGAGTTAGTGGTAAGCCTAGGAAGAAAGAAGTGAAAGCAATGGATAGAAGATGGGAAGAAAGGAACAGGATGACAAAGGAAGAAAAAAGATGCTCCACCGTGGTTCTCCATGGCCTGAAGAGGAACAGCATGTGTCATGATGGTCGTGACCATGGGCTATAGGGGTATCTCTCACCCAGTGCCTGGAACACCTCATTCCTCTCTTTCTTCACTGTCTGCAGGATTGTTTCTCTCACATTTTTCTCACTCCTTTCTCTTACATCTGCTGTGCAGCATTACCTTTTCTTAAGTATGTTATCACCAGGTGCCACCAGAGTCACTGATGGGCTTGTCTTTGGCCAGTGGTAGGTCCTTTTAGGAGGCATCTGGAGCTGGCTCTGTCCAACACAGCAGCAGCTTCTGGTCTCTTCTCACAGATGCAGCAGCTGCAGCTCCCGCACTACCAAAGCCTTGTGACATAAATCCAATGCAATGACGACAAATGTATCTAGGAAAAAAAAGTTATCTAAGCCATGTTTACAAAGTACCAAAGTCAAGAACCAGGTGTTGTGACCCAGGAAAAACACCCTGAAGTTACAGCTAATGAGCTCTGAAATCATGAGTTTATGCTGCAGCACAGTTAAAAATCCCTCAAATTCTAGGCATCAGACAAGGCAAAGAATGTCCTTTTCTCACTCTATAGAAACTTGATATGCCCTTATCTTGGGTGCTATGTGGTTCTTGTCTGAGTAGCTCAGTGGAGGTAAGGGAAGTCTAGAGAATGGTAGATGAAATTACAAACGGAATGGAGCCTTATAGAGAACAGACGCCCTAAAAATAGAGATTGTAAAGGCTAGAATCCTTCAGTTTAGAATGGACGAGGAAGAGAAGGGAAAAGATGAAACTGTACAAAATCATAAAGATGGCGGATAAGCTGAATGTAACAAATCCCACAGCGCTAGAGTTGGGAACACTCAATAAAACAAGGTAAACTAGGTAAAACAAAGTACTTCATAATACAATAGAGAGTGAAATTCTATAGTTGGTTGCCACAGAATAGGGTCAGACAGGATCAGAAGTTCAGAATGAAATTAAACAAATTGATGGACAGCAGGTCCATAAACGGATACTAAACAGATTAGGCAGAGACAGACCCTCTGGCATCCCTAATACATCATGCTCAGAGAATATAAAGAGAATGAATTATAAAATGTAGCCAGACATACATGATTTTCCTAGATACAAACAACTATTGCCCTTGTCACATAGACTAGGGGGCAAGACAGACTATTGTTGTGAACCAGAAGATTAGGTTTATCTGCATTGGCATTGCATCACTCAGGCACCTTCAGCTGTACTTCTCAGCCAGAAAATCGGGGTAAACTTCATCTTTTAGGCAACTGCTGAATTCTAAAAGGTCAGAAACTCAAAAGACTGGGAATTTAGCCTGAGTCAAGAAGGTATAATCACAGGAAGAGACCATTAGTATTTTAAGTTGTGACAGGAAAAGGGAAAGAATCAGTCCCTGATGTGGGTCTCTTTGAGCACACGTAAGAAGAAACCGATTTAACCAGAAACACAGGCAAAGGGAGTAACAGAAACATCATCATGGTTTTTTCTAGATGAGGAACGAATGCTTTGTCTCCGCTAGACAGTGGAGGACAGTGTTGGTCCCTGAGCCAGCCCGTTTGCAACATTCACGCAGACCAGGGAAGAATGCATAGATACACATGAGCATAGAGAAGCATTTCTGCTATTAAATAGTTCCTCTCTAGCAGACAAACTAATGCATTAATTAAAGTCAGTCATAGAGCTTGAACAGACCCTGCCAATTTAAGGGCTTCTACATTAAGCTTTTTGAACCAATGAAGAGAGAGTCCTAAAAATACAGGGAAAAAAAACCAAAAAGAAATCAAAGTCAACGTAGAGCAGAGCTGTGAATGGAAGCCTCGTCATTGACACATGACTCCACAGCCAGAAATATACGTCCATGTCCACTTTCCCCATAGCTGGCCTGGTTTGTAGTCTTTCCAGATCTAGTAACAGTAAAAGAATGGTAATCACCTTTCTTTTCCAATTCCATGCTTTTCTTTCCTCGATTTGATTTTTTTTTTAATTTAAAATTAATAGACTTTCTAACACCAGTAATTTCTCATTTTCACATGGACTATGTATTTCAGCATTCAGCATTCAGCATAAGGTATTTGGCAACTCTGTCTAAAAATACGGATATAAGACAGCTTCATATCTTTAAACCTTTGTGTGTAAAAGCCAAAATGTCAGTTTTTCTCTCTCTAATTAGGCATTACATGCCTGGCAGAACTCTTGACATCATGGCCTGTGAAATTCCAATTTGAGAAAGAGCTCTTAGTAAAAACTTTTTAACATAGGTTTTGAAACAATAATCATCCCGTAGATTTTTCCTAGAAGAAAACAAAAAAGTGTTTTGGAATATGATTGTGATGAATTCTGAAATATGATTACAGTAAATGAGAGTAAAGTAAATGAGAGACAGTAAAGGAGAGTCTGCATAAAACCTATAGCTACAAGTGACCAGCCTGTGAGTACATCACATGTTGAAGGAAATTCAAAGCACAGACAGGAAACCCAGAAAAAAACAGAGTCTTGTATGAAGTGATGCTGGTTTATCAGTCCTTACCCAAATGCTCATGAAATGTCTGTGAAACCGAGGCAACTCTATTCACTGACTTATATTGTCTGTGAAATGCAATGGGGACAGAAACATTTCCTTGAATGGTCAAGTAGTCAAATATTCAAGGGTTCAAGTATTTGTGAGATTACTGTTCTGGCTGATCAGCCAGTGAACTTTGCCCAATAGCTAGTCCTTTTCAGTAAAATGATTAATTTATCTTAATATAGAGAATTACAAAATAATTTCAGTTGCACTGACTTCTGGACATCACTGGACCAGTCCTCTATTGAAAGCATGTTTATGTTCATTCATCAGCTCATTCAGGGCCTCATCAGCTCCATTTTGAAAATCTCCATGGAAAGTGGCATCACAGCACTCTGGGACCCTGTTCCAACATTTGACTCTCTAGAGAATTTTTCCTATATATGAAACAGAAATTTCTTCTGAGACCACTTCTGTCCCTTATCTCCAGTTCCTCCACAGTACATCCCTGAAAAGTCTGGTTCCATCCTCTCTATAACCACCCATTAGACAACTGAAGATAGCAATGCCCACCATCTTCTTGTCCCTGGAAAGACTAAATCCAGCCTCATGCATCCCACCTCCAAACCAGATATACTACTTCATACGTGACCTCACAATTGGTGAATACAAGTCACCAATCACTTCTCTGGATCTACTGGTTAATCTTGTGCTAATGCTGCCCCAGATGTTGTTTGCCCCCTAAGACCACAAGAGAAGACCTGTGACTCACGTTCAGCTCTTTACCTATATCACACAGCAAACTGGGAGGCCTTAGACTGATCCAAAGCAAGAAAGAGAGAAAAGTCCAAATCAATCAGGTAGCCATCGGCCCAGGCTTGTCATCAAGACCTTTCTGCTGTCAACCCTGGAAATCCTTAGGCCCTTGCTAAAAGATTGCTTTAGCCCAAGCTCAATCATACTCTGGAGGAGCTCATTTGGTGCGTTAGTATAGGCATAATAATGGTATATCACAAATGTGTCCAGAGGGGATTGCTGGAAATAAAGCTAAAACACTGATGATGTTTTAGATGTTTCAATCCGATGTTGTAACAGCTCAGTCCAATGCCCTTTCATTTACCAATTCACTGAAATATCTTCACTTAAGAGCAAAACTATCTACGTTCTCCTCCTGCAAGCACAGCATAGCTCAGCCCATCCTCTGAGTCCAAGCAGAACAGATGTTTCCAAGCAAGTGTGATTGAACGAAAACTGTTGCATGTCAATACCATGAATTCCTTGAACTTTAGCCTCAAAGTGAGGTGAGGAAAAGTGTGTTTGTCAAAGTGAGAATGATCCTGGACATATACTCCATACTGTAGCACCTTTTTTTTTTTTCCCTTAGCATTTGCAGGAACATGAAAGTGAATTGCTGTGCTTGTTCAAATGGCACAGAATCTAAAAGCAATTTGTGGTGACAAGGTCACAAGGGGCAAGTGGAGGCTTTTTATAACTCTGCAGAGAGCTTGTGAGCATATCTGTATTGTAGATACACAGGGAGAAATATGAAATATTTTACTGTTAATGATGCAGCCACAGAAAAAAAAATAGATTCAGCTCTGCAGAGGGTAGCATGTGAAACAATACTGAATTTTCTAGGCAACCTAACGATTTCCAGGCTTGTTAAATGGGGGCAAGAGTAGAAGAGGAAGAACACAGAATTTATAAGAGCAGAATAAGAACAAGATACAAGTAAAGATTCATGCCTGATTGAATCACAGATTCTAAATCAAACAGGAAAAAGACACCAGGACTGCCTGCAAACACTCTAGTGATTTTTGATACTTATTGAAAGATGCCAGATTTGTTTTAATTGTTAATAATAACAATTTGCATACGCATTTATTCACTGTTAAAATAGAGCGGCCCGAAGTCCATGAAGGTGTACAGAGTGATTCATAATTATCTCTCATGGTTTTTGGTCAGACATCTGTTTAGTTAAAAATATGTTGCACGACCAGAATAGACTGCTACAGCTGAGCTAGGACAGAGGTGAAATCTGGAGGAATTACCTTAAAAGGGTATCTTAATTTCTGAGAACTGCCTGTCATGCCCTTCACACAGCAGAATATAGACTTCACTTGGTGCTTTCTTTGATAACACATCCTATAGATTCCAGGCCAAAAATGGTGTCTCTCTACTTCAGAAAAATGAAGCTCTTAGTGAACACAACAGTTTTGGACACATTTTTCTGATACGTATGCAAATCACAAGCCTGAATTTCCCAACATTTCCTTTTCCTCAGGAAAATATCTCCTCCATGAAGTGACCATTAGGCCAGTTACAATCAACAACTAAATGGCTCTATTTCGTGGGGGATGTTAATTAGGAGTTGCAGCTTGACTCTTTGAGATGTTTATAAAGGTGATCGTAGTCATAAATCGTACTCTTTGGAACCATGGTCATTGTGCTGTTAATTTGTCCTTCTTATGTAAATTGTATAGAAGATTGGGCAATACCTCCGTCTTTATTTTAAGTCTGCACACCATGCAGCACAGTTGTATGCCAGGCTGTGTCTGATTCTTCAATTTTATAGCAACATATGGTCTTAAACTACTCTCATCGACTGTTATCACCTTCTTCTAGGAATCTCTGCAGAGTCCAAACCCAGCTGAAAATATATGAAAATATATGCTGAAACCCAACACAATCCAGATCACATCTTGTGAGAAGAGATTAAATTCTTGTCTCTGGATGGGGAAAGTCCCCACAGTGGTGGAATGTGGCTCACAGGAATGAAAACTAGAGGCAGAAAAAAAAAAAAAAGCCAATTAAATGGTTATAACACAGTGGCATGAGAATTAAGATCCTGTAAGATCAGACATGCTGTTCCTCATATATTCTCTGGAGACTGTCAGGAACAAGCAAATACCACAGCCTTCTACTACCATCTATTAGGGGCAATAAAGCACAGAGATCCACTTCAGGGTTCAGACACCCACTTTGTAGTGGGAAGGTGTTAATAGTAATGAAGAGAGACCAGACATGTTCTGAAAAGTTTGCAATCCATCTGTGGAATGGAGAAGAGAACTTCAGTAGGTGTAAATCAGCTAAGCATGACTGAATCCTCCATCAGCTACAAATCTCGCCCAGTGATTCTGCTTGTGATTCATTCACATAAATTGGCAAGTTTGAAGGCTTTGTTTTGAAGCTGTGTCAGTAAGAATAGGTAGTGATTTTATCTGATGCTCTGCAATTATGGACTAATTTTAGGTGAGAAAAGGTTTCTAGAGTAGATATGAGTGCCATTATTTTGCACACAGTTTTACTAATTTCAAAGTTTGGAGAAGCACAAAGGCTTCAGCATATTGAAAGTTTATTTTTAAAAGTCCCTCAGAGTATACGATTCCTCCTTCTCAGAACAGGATGAATTAAATGAAGAACCTGTTGGGGATTCACCATGAGAATTTCTTAAAGGGAACTATCAGTGCAATATATCATTGATTCCTAACGCTGCAATATTTACTTCCTCAAAATATTCTGAGACGAGGTGGGAGAGCTTTCAGCTCTTGTGGAATCTGAATACTTCATTCATTGAAATTAAGAAATAGTGATGTCCATTAAACAAATGAAAAGTTAGATACTTACCATTTATTATTTTTCTGTGGTCATAGACTAACAGATAACAAGAAAGGTAAGAAACTATTGGCAGGTACATTCATTAAAAATAATCATTCCTTCTCTGGAAGATAAATGTTGACTGTTCTTATTCATTAAGGTCCTGACTTGGTCAGGAACTGAGTCAACTCAGCCCCATTTGGAAACCCTGAAAACAGCCAGAAAACCTTTCTCAGAACTGGGTCCTGATGTAAAGTTAAGCTGTCCTGACATTAGGCACAGCAGCCCTGCTTGTACTTCACAGTTATCAATAACTTTGATATCCTCTCTTTAGAAAATTTGCTGTCTCTCTGGGAGAGACTTAGCATCATAGAATGGTTTGGGTTAGAAAGGACCTTCAAAGATCATGTCTTCTAACTCTCTTGCCATGGGCAGGGATATCTTTCACTGGATCAGGTTGGTCAAAGCCCTGACCACCTTGACATTGACCACTTCCAGTGATGGGGCATCCACTACTTCCCTGGGCAACGTGTTCCAGTGTCTCCCCACCCTCATCTTAAAAAAAAACCAAAAAACTCTTCTTTATCTCCTCTCAAAATCCAACCTCTTTCAGTTTAAAACCATTGCTCCTTGTCCTGCCGTTACAGGTCCTGATGAAATGTTTCTCCCTGTCTTTCTCATAAGCTCCCCTTATATATTGAAAAGACACAATAAGGAGTTCCTGGAAAGAGGAGTAGCTCAGAGAAGCCCTCTGTCATTGATAAAGTTAGAATCTTAACACTGGGCTTTTCCAAAGTTCTTATACTCGTGTGCAAGCTTCCATGGATCTTGCTCTGACACCTTATGTTACTTAGAAAATGAGGCTCATGTTTCCTTCCTATTACTGTGATTAATGTCTTCTTTTCTTCTGCAACATTTGAACTTTGGCTCTTGGATTGCAAGTCACTCACAAAGGCAAGGGAAACTACACATTATGTCACCTGCATGCAGCAGGTGTTTATTTTGAAAGGGAAATGAATAGATTTTGATAGAATGGGCCTTTGGAGGGAGGAATGAACCATAATTTAGCAGCTGCCTGAATTCCTGTTCTGGAGTGGGCTGCAGGCCCAAGAGGAGTTCAGAAGTGGATATATTTAAAAGCTGTCTAGATAGGGTGTTCAAGGATATAGCACTGAAGTGAGCCTGGTAGAGATAGATAATGGTTGGACTTGATGATCTTAAATGTCTTTCCCAACAACACCGATTCTGTGATTCTGTGAAGCTATTCCTTGGTGCAAATTATAGCACTAATGTCTTACAATCTGTGATCAATTGGTGCTTAACTTTGTCTTTCTGGATTTGGAGGGGAAAATAAATTTAAACAGTCTTGCAGTGGATGGCAGCTGCAATTCATGGGCACATTTCAAGGGTTTGGAGTATCTGGATGAGCAAAATTACAAAGATCTTGTGCATGAGAAAATCCATGGATATATACTGCTGGAGCTTTTCGAGTTTGATGGCCTACAACATCACTCTGTACTAATGTGCAGCTGATTCTCAATCCCTCTCCAATAAGCAGGGACATCCTCAACTAGATGAGGTTCCTCAGAGCCCCATCCAACCTGACCTTGAATGTTTCCAGGGATGGGACATTGACCACCCCTCTGGCCAACCTGCTCCACTGTTTCACCATCCTCATTGTAAAAAATTTCTTCCTTATATCTAGTCTAAACCTACTCTCTTTCAGTTTGAATCCATCACCCCTTATCCTATTGCAACAGACACTGCTAAAAAAGTGTATTCACATCTTTCTTACAAGCAATACTGCTCTGTTGTACTGGACCTGAGGGGCTGGTACATGGATTTTCCAGAATATTTAGCAATCTATTCTACTCAAAGGCAAATTCCAAAGAAATTTCTGTGGTAGCTGGAAGAGCTCAATCAAAACCAAATCGGTCCCCAAATGTCTTAAGCTCTCCATTCAGAAAATGAAGAAGTTGTTAGCAGTGACTATGCAATTCAAGTGACATGCTCAGTGGCAGAGGCAAGAAAACAATCCCATCCTTCAGGATATTTTCCAGTTTCCTATATATGGAAGCCAACCCCTCTCTTCCTGTACACTTTCCTCTTTCCTCTAACCACCCTGCTATCCTATTCCTAAGTGAAAATCTGGGAAACCAACCAGACAAAGTCAACAAGACAAAGCATCTCATCTGGAGATAGAGACCCGGGGAAGAAAAACAAAACAAAACCAAAACCAAAAAGAAATTTGCCCCTAAATATCGAAACCTTAGAAAGATACTAAGAAACTCAAGAGCAAAACATGTTGTAATGTGTTGAATAACCTTAAGCAAGTTTCCTACAAACTGATCTATTAAGCTTCTTTCAAATATACCCAGCCCTTGATTGTTCTAATTATCTCCCCAGAATAAATACTTAAAATGTATGAAATTTTCAGTTACCCAAATCTATAAAGCAAAAAACCAAACCCTTGTTTTCCAAAACATAAAAAACCCACCCTGAGTGGAATATATCATAGCTCTGACTAAATTACAGAGAAACCTGGAAGTAGCACAGAGCTATTTGAAGGAAATTGGCACTTTGTTCAAGACAAAAGTCAAATTATTGGAGGAAAATGTATTTATGGAAAAGGAAATCAGAAAATTCCCATTAGAAACTAAGACCATGGAATTAATAGCAGGGATAAGAAATGTCTCTTTAGTTTCATTTGCTTAGCAAGGAGCAGCAGCTTCTATTTTATTCCATCACAGCAGGGTCATTAATAGCGACTTTTAAACTCTACTTAGATTTCTTTTAGCCTGTTGAGACATCCTAGGGATTCTTAGTGATTTTTTAAATGATTTTGACTAATTGCATTAGGCCCCATGTTGGAATCTTAAATATATTGTAAATAAGTGGCATTTTCATGTAAGGTTATAACATGCTGCTGTTTCCAGACCTTATCTAATGACAATTGGTTCTTGATGTTTTATTAATAACAGCAGCTGCAGTGGTAATTCACTGATTCATAATGATTTCAAGTGATATACTTGATTCACAGTGTCTGAGAGTTCTGCCTTCATCCGTTGGGTGATGCCAACATTGTCGGTTAACATATGACCATTCTCATACCTTGACCCACCTCCTGTCTTGTGTCCAGACACAGAGGACAGCTCTATGCAGAGAGGTTCAAAGCCTCCTCACAACCCATTTCAGCCTCTCCTTGAAACAGTCTGGATAGGTCATCACAAGGGAGGTCCACCATCCAGCTCTCAGAGAAGAAACTGGCTTCTCTTTGTCCCAGAGTGAATCCATTGGACTGGTGAGCCAGGAAGGCTGACAGCTAGCAACGAGATCTGCGCACACATGAGCTCATGATGCCCAGATCTGCTCTGATACTTAATCTTCTTTCGGAAGGAATAGGTTTTCTCAATTTTCTTCAGAACAGCAGAGAGGATAACAATGACTTTCTTTCTCCACCTCCTCCACATTTTTATAATTTTTATATTAATTTCAGCAACCTGAAATAGGACATAGCTACGCAGCACAATGTACACGTTGGGTTTTCATCACAGGTAAGTCACCTGTGCTTTTCTGAAAAGTACTGAAGAAGAGTAGTGGTCACATTCATGATCTCTATGTTGCAAAGGAGGTTGTTAGTCTGTGACTGGTCCACAGAGGTGTTTTCTGTGTTAATAGAAGTGTGTATGAAAAATAATAAAAAAGTACATTGCAATAGAGTCTGTTAAACAACAGAATACGCATCAGCTCTGCATATGCATGGAACACTTGCATGTGACTCTGTCCTGAATCTTTCTTTCTCCTGAACTTTTATGAATGGGGAAAACTGCCAATGCAATTAAAACTTTGGCTTCAGTGTCATTCTTGTTCCTTTTCCAAGGGGCAAACTGCTAGCCTAATCAGAATTCTGCCCGCTACTGCTATTGAAAACATAATTTCATAAACAAGTCTCCTTCCCAGGAGAAAGGAGAAAAGGCTGATGGGTTGCAGATATGTAAGGTCATCTCAATCAGCATTCCGGTGCGTATGGGAAGCAGTGATTTTTTCAATAAGTCAAGGACTTTGAAAACTACTTTAACATGCACTGGGCAGAGAATAGCATTTGATGCACAGATGCCCTGGCTATTCTGAATAAAATGAAAATCTTTCTGCAAATGCATTCCAGCAAAGCCTAAAAGCTCATTTCAGAAAGTCCTGCTGGTTAAACAAAAGTGGAAATTCCTGACTTTCTGCTCCTTTGAGTTGGTACCATTTAAAACAATTGGAGAACATGACTTTTATTTCAGATAATGGTCAGTCTCGGTGGTGCTGAGATTGGGAGAAAGGCTCATATTTTTGATGGAAGAACATGCAAGGTTTTTTGGGTTTTCCTTAGCTGCAAAATCTCCTTGCTCATCATGCATCTTGTTATAAAGATCTTCTGAGTGGCTCTTTCATCAGTCACGAATTCTGTATATGCTAAGGATCTTCATCTTACATTGTCTCCATGCACGCAGAGGTTCAGACCTGAAAGGTAGAGCTGTAATATTTTAGATTTTGTCTTCTTCACCATCCATCTCTCCTGTTGAGGAGGTGGAGTAACAGAGAGGCTCGGTAGTGGTGTTGCAGTCTGTGGTTAACCCACCTCAACTTGTTTTGAGAAATAATCACTGTAATATCACTAAAGCTGCATTCATTACAAAGATATTCACAATGTAATTCTAGCGGGAAATAGCTGGAGTTTCATTGCAGTTAGAGGAGACTGAGGAAGATACAGCTTTATGAAATATTTTAGTCTTATTAAGGACTAGAATGTTATTTTGTTACCACTGTCACCGACATTTCCAGTTGTCAGTGCTTGGGCTGGGGGGACAAAAGGATCTGAAGTAGTCAGAGAGATGACCTAAAACTTAGAGAAGGTTGTCATTCCAACGCCTTCAATTGGTTTTAGATTAAATTCCCCTTCACATACATCTCCCCAGAGATTCCCATTGTCTTCCCAGGTTATGTGCCATATCTGGTAAAATGTTGTCTTGCTTGAGGCTCC
Organism: Coracias cyanogaster; assembly: GCA_033124195.1. Lineage (NCBI taxonomy): Eukaryota > Metazoa > Chordata > Aves > Coraciiformes > Coraciidae > Coracias > Coracias cyanogaster. The sequence continues at coordinate 24,757 of JAVSBS010025241.1, read as the reverse complement.
ATGACATAAATAACAATACTGATTTCATGGATCCTGAGGGAATTGAAGAATTATGCCCAAATGCATCAAGGTTTGTAGGGAAAGCAAGACTCAATGTTCATGATATCATTAAAAAATAATATCTTAAATTTATGTTTAGGTATATTAAAAGTAATAAATGCATTTCATTGCATAATTAATACTCACCTTGAGCAAGAAAGTTTAGGAAAATTCTGAATTTTTCTGCTACATAAAAGTTGCTGAAGCTGCAGCAGGTAGAGCTCTTCAGCTCCTACTTTCTGAGGCTAGAGAGGAATCTCAGACGTGAACCTGTTGACATATTTCTAGCAGTTGTAACTGATGACTGTGGCTCCCTCTTCTACGCTGCTCCTTCAAAGCAATCTGCTGTAATAGATGTGCTGCTGAAAGCACAGACCTCTGATGATGTATTACTTACCCCCTAAAGGTTGTCACGAGGGGGCACTAGAAAATGAAATACTTCTGTAGTTCTCTAAAATAGCCGTATTCAGTTTGGGTGCAGAAGGTCATTTGATACCATTCTTTCCCCTTCTTTATATATTTTCTGTTTAAAAGAGAAAACATCAGCAGCTGCTTTTAAGAAAAAACAAAACCAAACACAAAACTTTCCTATGAAATGGATTTTAGGACATGTTTTGCCATTTAACTATATGCTCAATGTGCTGGTTTTGCCTCCTTTGAGAACTTGGAGACTACACAGTAATATTCTAGTCACAATGAGTGGGCTAGTTTAAATGTTAAGACAGAAGCTTCTGCTATTAGACTTCAAATCCCCATCTTTGTCAAAGCAATTGCTGGTTGAATAACATCTTGAAAAAAAAAAGAAAATCAAACCAAAAAGAAACTACAGAAATACACAAAAACCAGCCTCCAATCACAGGGATAGCAAATATCACCTTCTAGTGAAACACCTAGATGTTGGAATTCAGACGTGTGTCAGTACTGTGTTTCAGCACTTTCTGATTTTTACAGGGACAAAGGCAGGCAAATCTCAGGTCTCTTTCAGTCCTAGTTTTTTCTCCTTCTCTCACGCTATAAATCTATGTCCAGCAATTACTTCAACCCATCTTCCAGAACTGGCTATAGGAGGTGAACCTGATCTTCTAAAGCAGGTCCAGCTTTCATGAGGGTTCAGCATAACTACACATCTACGCTGTGAGATACACCAAGTTCATCTCTTTCCAAGCATGGGGAGGATGGTTGTTCCTGTGGTACAGGCAATCTGAGGAACAGTAATAAGGACAACAAGGCAGAGAGCGTGGAGACACACAGCACAATCCTGTCAAACCTCTGCACCTCGTCAAAGCTCTGCACCTCACCCCATGAACCTGTTCTTAGAGGTCGCAAGGATGGTTTGGTTGAAAATAAAGCTTAAATTTGATAATGATGTGCCCACATATGTGTGTGCATCCCCTCACATGGTAGGAAGGAAGTCACAGATTTTGTCAGTTGAATAGTAACTTTCCGGCAAGCTGGTGCACGAACCTACAACGTTCTGTCAGAACACTGCAATGAATCTCAGCAGCTGTAGAACAATGTGTACGTCTCCTCTTCTTTGTGCAACTCTCACTGGTTTTGTCAACTACCTAGTTATCACACTGGTGGGCAGATATAGAGACAATTTGCTCCATTACTGAAGCAGAGCTGAACAGCTTTGTGTTCCCAAAGGATCTCCCACATAGTCTGAAACACTGAGCAATGGAAATTCCTTTGGATATAAGAGAGTAATAGTCTAACAGTTTTCATTTCTGAAAACTAACCTTCTGTTCAGCCCTCAGTAATTTGTTTTCAAGTGTCTTTCTTTCAATGTGGAGTGAGGACTATACTCTTCAATAAATTGTTAGATAATGTTGCAAAAAATATCAGGGCTGTTTTGTTTTGTTTTGTTTTTTTCTAATCGAGGAATCACTAACAAGTTCACCTGTTATTAGAAGTTAGTCAACTGGCCTGATTATGTTTTTTTTTGCAAATAATAACATTCCAGCTCCGGAACCTTTATGAATTAGATCTTATAATTAGATTCCAAGATAATGACTTGAAAAACAATTAAGAAGTTATTCTGAGACAACTGCTGGAAATCAATGAGGTATACAGATATTGTTCTATTTTCAATATACATAGCTGGTTAACTCTTTGAAGGTGAATTTCTGATTTGCATAAAACCACTTAAGTTTGAGCTGAGAAAACAAAACAGAAAGATACAACACACTCACTGAGGATCAGCATTAGATAAACTTAATGCACTAGTGTTAATGCATTGTTGTAATACTCATCAAACCCTTTGCTGAACTTTCTTATGAAGTACTCCTAAAGCAGTTCGCGCTGAAGAGAGGAAATAATGTTTTCATTGGAGAAAATCTAAAGGGACATTTGATGATGTAGATATTTAGGAAAATCTACAAAAAGCCCCAGTGATTTATATCAGCTGATGAGGTAAGAAACCAGGGGGCTCAAAGTGTGGCAATTATTAATCTCAAATTCAGTATCCCTGAAATATGTTGATTCATGGGCTCTGCCTGCGGCACAGAAGAAACCTCTGGCTTTGATAAATTTGAATCAAGAATGGAAAAGTTCATTAAATGCAGGATATCTAGTGGCTACTGCTGAAAAATATAGTCTGAAACCTGTGTTTAGAAGGACAATGATTTGGAAAGGTAAATCTGTACTACTCTGCCAAAGTAGCCATGCATGTTGTAGACATTCTTGGGAGAACTTAATGCCTTACTTTACTGAGACTTTATTTTTACCTTTGGGGATTTTTTATCTGGCTATTGACTGGTGGAGTACTGCAATGAAGAATATCGATTGCACTTCAAAAGCAATGAAGAATTTTTTGCTATGCAATTGTGAAAGTTACCAAATTATCGATTATGTTGCACCTCCTTGAAATGTAGCCATGTCTTGGCTGTACCTCAAACATTCGTCTTCAGAGCACAATGAAATAGTGAAGCTGCAAAGAGCTGGTGCAACACATGTGGACGTGTGACTTTTCCTCTTTCTGAGAATATTCTGACAAGATACAGATGAGTTCTATACCTCTTCCAGATTTGCACTGTATCAGATATATTGTTCCTTTTTTTTCCCTGTACAATGGGAACAGCACAGACATGAAAGGACTAAAAATAATACTTATAAAACTTCTAATTAGCAATGAAGAAATCAAGAAGCTATAAGCTAATGTTCGGACCCTGAGCCTGATGAGCTGAGAATATTGTTTCCTAACCAATGAAGGTGCTTTGCTAGCTAGAGAAAAAACCCCAGAAATTTCACAATTTTTCACAGTCCTTTGCTTCACAAACACAAAGTTGGGACATGTGTGACCACAAATCAAGCAGCAGCTCATAATAGCAACAGCAGCTCCTCTCTTTTGATTTCAGAGGTTATAAAATCTGAAGATTGCAAGAAATTGGGTAATTTATCCTCCTCTGCTCATTTTGATTGGTGGATAAATCAGTGTCCTTCATCTTGAGAAAGCTGAGTTGGACTAGACTTTTTTCTTTTTTCTCCTACAAAACTAAAACCAGAAAGGAGTAGAAGTTGGTGTGTAAGAGGAATCATCCAGTGCCTACAGAGGAGGCTGCAGAAAATAGAAGATATGGATTAAATCTACCTGTTACTGAAAGGGACATGTGCTCAGATCTCCGTGAAATTGCAAGGAAACTAGTCTGTGATCTCTATCATGTTCTCCACAGAAAAATGTTTCCCAAATTGAGATTTGAGAAATAATTCAACCCTTCCTCCTTGTCAATGCATAGGAAAAGTCAATACCCTACAAAGGTGGTACAACATTACATCTCCAGCTTTCAGATCACAAGTAGCTGCTCTGAATCGTGTTGGCTAAGATGGATTGTGATGATATCTTATTTCTGCCCTTTGTCTTTTGACATCAATGTTCTTTAACTGGGTGAATGAAGAACACTACAATGCAAAAAAATTACTCTTTGACTAATAATACACAGCCTAAGTCTCTGGGGACTAGCACTGAATTTTGAGAAAATAAGTAAAAGTACTTGAGAAAGAGAGGAGGGTGTTCCATACCAGATTTTACTTAGAAAGATGAGAAAAAAAAAGAGGACAGAGTGACACGGTATGCTTGTGAATGTTATACAGAAGGCAGACAATGGTAGTTCATTGTTCCTACTTCAGCATATGTAACAGGAAAATTTCCAGAAAACGAAAAGCTGAAAGATTTAGAACTGATCAAACACGTTTTTTATCCTATGCACAACAGAGTTCTGAATTTAATGTTGGAGATACTGTCAATATGAACTGCTCATCAAGTCTCAGGAAGCATCTGGGATACTCTTAGTACCGATGCATACATTTTATTTCATAATATTGCATGTTAACAGAATGCAAACAAATTTTTTGTGTGTGATATAAAAGATGAAGTTGAATTGTTGCTAGCATGTTGAGCACACATAAATATACAGGAAAACGTTCTGTCATTCACTTGGTTTGGACCAAAATTTGAGGCAAGATATTTGAACATCTAGACTAATCTAATCCTGGACAATGATTCTTATGTTTCACATAGCTCTGTATATACCATAAGTAAATTTTGCAAGGTGGTGTTCTCCTGCTTTGCATAATGTGATAGTGACTCCGACACTTCCAGAGAGTATTTCCTTGTAAGCTTTGACAAATCTAGATTCTAGCATGCCTTTTTCAGCTTCAGGGAATACCAAAATGAAATCAAATTTAGACTAGATAATACCATGAACCCAATAAGAATAATATTACTTTACATTTATGAGGGAAGGCACTCGTGATAAAGGCAGCATAAAATACAAGAAGAAAGGAAGGGTGGCAGTTTCCTCCAAGACAGGTGTTGTCATTTTACTTTGGTTTGTTTTTCATTACTGCTTCACAACCCTCTGCTTAGGAATATATATGTGCCAGTGCAACGTATCAGATATGCCCAGTTTAAACCATTCAATATATTCTTAAATTAATATTACCACTTTTCTATAGATCTTCCTTCTCTTTGGACAAGATAGTTCAGCTGTATACAGAGACCTTTAAAGTCAACCAAAGACCTAACAACTATATAATAACAGCGTTCATATTTGATATAAACTTTTCAATAGTTTTTTAATTGTTAGGCAAGATCCTCTACCTGAAGTGATATCCCTTTAATCAGAACTTTGACACTTCTCTTACGTAACATCTCTGGTTGCCAATGTTCTCAATTTAAATGGAGCAAGAAAACATAGCTATGTTTTAAACACATTTCTTTAGGGAAAAAAAAAAAGAAGATGGAGTATCTTCTTAAATTGCCTATAAGTCTAGGATGTTAAATGTCACTTGTCTTAGGAGTTTCATTACAGTTTTCACCATTATTTGATCTAGCGTAAAGACATTGACCCTTCTAACAGGCTAGGAAAAGGATACCTGATAGTAAAAAATGTATTTTTGCAGAGGAAGTCTATGCGCTATCCATTTAGAGTTATACGTGCAGTCTAAGAGAGTTTCTAGACGCTATCTGCAGTCAATGCAGATAAAGTTGAACATTTCCAGATGGTAGCTCTTTCCAGTCTCAGGCAAGGTGTCTGTTTCTCTTCACTGACTGTAAAGAGAGCTTGAAGGTAGGGTATAACGTGGGTGTTTTCTGCGTGGGCATCACCTTTCAAACAAGTTACTCTCTGTTCCTTTTTATACTTGAGGAGAGATAGTCATAGCATCATTAAAGTGTAGATGCAGTGTGTCTTATCTCACAGGGGATGCCTGCATTTGGTCAGAGGAGTCACAGCCTCACCCTGTAGACTACATTGATGTCCTGTGTCACTCTGCTTAGCTGCTTATCTTGTTGTTCACAAGGATGTGGATTCCCAAAGGTTCTGGTCATATCTGCTTGCTCTGTGCAGATGATTGGATACCTGTGTGTTCGATGAAGCTGACCTTTTCGACTAGGATTCAGGTGGAGATTAAGGCACCTAAATTTAAAGGTCTGCTTGTGTACTATGTATTTAAGGTCCTATTGCAATAAATGATGATATATCCAATAGAGTCCAGAGGGCACTTCAGCTCTGCTCAAAGTAGGAACTCAGACGGACAGCTTTCCAGGCTTGCTTGATACACTGACACACCTTTTCATCCTCTTTTCCATGGTTCCCTGTGATAGGATGATGGGCAATGCGTATAAGTTTGAAAGTAGGAAGCTCCAACCCAATATGAGGAGAAACTTCTTTCCTGTAAGGGTGACAGAGCCCTGGAACAGGCTGCCCAGAGAAGTTGTGGAGTCTCCTCCGCTGGAGGCTGTCAAAACATGCTTGGACACATTCCTGTGTAACCTGCCCTAGGTGAACCTGTTTTGGCAGGAGGCTGGACTAGTTGATCTTCAGAGGTCCTTTCCAACCCCTACTATTCTGTGACTCTGTGATATTCCGAGGCGGCAGAATGATGCTTTAAGATGTATTTGCATTTGCCTCTTACTACTAAGGGAAGCCTCACCAGTTGAGAAACACTCCTTAAATTATCCAAGATACACCAGTCTTTCTGAAGTTACTCCAACCCATTTATACCAAAGGGCCTCTGGGGAAAATAATTTGCAAAATCAGAAGGTTGAAAGCATCATCAGAGTCTCTGAGTAATTTTGACTGCAAGGGCAGCCTGAGAATATGTATAAATAGGCAGGTGGCCTGTTAGTTTGAGGACGGTACTCAGGATAAAAGTCATAGGTCTTCCTAAGTGTAGACACAATCTGTGCAGAGCATACATAAATTAGAAGTATCAGATGAGCACAGAGAATTATGAGGTTTAGACATGTTCAGTTCAGAGCTTTAGCCCAAACCTCAGGCACCAATAGCACAAGCAGCTAATCAGGTTAGCCCGAAGGCCACCAAGGAGCATTGTGAAATCAATTGGCACATCATTTTAATGCTCTCTGGAGAGAAAGGAAGTCAGTAAATTATGGATTCCTGTGCTGCCTGGGACATTGCACATTGCTGCTAATAAACACGTTATGGTGTGAAATATGGTATGGCATGTGAATAATAATAACTTGGAGCAGAAGAAAGGCTATAAAAAGAGGGAAGTCGTGGGAGAAATGCCTTGAAACCCAAAGTTTTCTTCTTTTTCCGTAACTTTCTCCAGGTAGATAAATGGATGCCATACATTTGAATGAATAGACATCTATGTCTCAAAGAAAGAGCACCTTGTTGAGGCTAACAGAGACCATTATCATAAGTAGCCACAATCTGGTGTATCATACACCGTAGAGCCTGATTCTTGAATACAACGTACCAAGATGGGTTTAAGGTGGGAGATATATTTTTAAACACAAAGACATACAATCTGTGTTTGATGGCGCAGAATGATAATGGAATCCACAGTCTTTGGAAATAATACTTACCATTAATCCTGAAAACTAACAATATGCATTTTACTTCCACTTGTACTGCTTCAATTTTCTCATTGTTGATCTCCATTCATTGCACTGGCTTTTGCTGCATTCTATTAGAATACAGTGTGCTTTAACATTAAGTATTTTCTCTTTGTGAACATACTCAAAGACCATGATTAAACCATATACTAAATGTTTTCAACCTAAACGGAATCTTGTTAAAGATTTTTTATATATATATAAAAAGTCTTTTTATGCCTGGAATAATACTCAGGAAGAATAAAAGTGTACCAGGTTTGTTTATTAAACCTATTCAACATGGATTTTGAGCACCACAAGGATTACGGACATTTTCAAATGTAGTTTCATGCAAGTGATCTGTTGAAAAATCAAAATCCTCTGACTCCAAAGAAAACCATTCTAACAATATTTTATCTGCTTTATCCTTGTGGTAACGTAAATCTTAGACACACATAATTAACTTAGGTTACAGAACACCTCATGAGGTCATCGGTTCCAAACCACAAGGCAAAGCAGCATTGGCTAATATTAGATCAGGGTGCCTGACACATGTTATAGTCAAAGCAACAATCCAGATACAAAGTTTGTCAGTAATAACCTATGACAAATAGCTAAAATGGGTACATATCCATATACATTTTGTTGTAGTGGCATTTTCAAATGGAAGATTGTTCTACTAGAAAATTGCAAACCCTTTTGATTCACTTTGTCTTTTTTAACTGAATAGATGGTGAAAGCAAAATAGAAAATTTAAAAAAAAAAAAAGAAAAAATTGAGAAGAGGAATGGTTTGAGTGGCTAAATTTTCTTGGAAGTGAGTGAAAGTATCTGCAGAAAATTTGTCTCTTCTGGAATAGTTATCTGTTTCTATACATCTAGCTTAGGTATTCAGAGGAAGGCGAACTCCTGCTACTACAGTTCAAGCTAACTAAAAAAAATCATATTGAATATGAGTATGCAATGAGAAAGAGCAAATGCCAGGCACTTTTCACCGTAGTACTCTTCTGTGCTCTTAGTAAATGTATATTAGTAATCTTACTTCGTATCTGTAATACCCTGAGTGATGCAATGCTACTGGCATGTGCATAGTTGCAGTAGAAACAGAATTCATAATTGTTGCCTAAATGCAGGATAGATTTTTGGAAAAAAAAAAAAAAAAAAAAGAGAGCAACTTTCACTTCTATGCCCAAGAGAACACACAAAATGACAGAAGGAGTCATATGGAAAAGTCTTTTATAAGAATGATGAGTTCTTTCTGTAAGTATCACATGTTCCAAGCACTCAATTAAGCTATTAGCTAGCAAATATGGAACAACTAACTGTAATTACCCTTGCTAAAGACTTAGAATCTGTTTGCAGAATTCAGTGCCATGGGCTTCACTGCACTAACAGCTGTATTTAACCTGTTTAGAGCAAAAATGCATGCTGAAATTTAAGATCAATATTCATATTATATATTTTCATATATGCCTACATGAAAAAAATCATAAAATGCCCCAAGGAAAGTTGTTCAGAATCTAATAGGCAAGATACCAATAAAAATATACCATGATTCTTTAAAATAATGTGTATAGCATATATGCACATATGTAAAACACGTGTGTATATAGAATAAAATCTAAGATATATAATTATATAGCATATAAGTTTCTATTATAAAAATGTGAATGTATATTTTCATATAGTACATAAACGTTTTTAGATACCAGTATATAATATATGAAATATATACACTGTATAATATATAAAATATATACATGTATATGTAAAACTCACCAAAAAAAATCCCGCCATTTTTTACCCTCCTGCAATAATGTTTCAGGGACTGTACTGAGGTTGTATCATGTGAGACAGATACCCATTTGACCACTGAATTAAACATTCTTTTAAACATTCTGATTGTGATAAAGGTTCTGAAAAAACTATTTCAGGTACTTGAAACAGGAATACCTTGTCTGTTTATCCAACTTAAATGATGAAGTGACTGCAACGCTTCAGAAACCAGACTGGATTTTCCAGAGCTTCTCTGGGCATCCTGTATCCTAAAAGTTAATTCTCAAGGTTGCTCCAAACAACAAGAGGAAAACCATCACTTCTTCTCCAGCTGTCCAAGATGTTCTACTGCAGTGGCTAAGGAGGAACCATACTTCCTACTGCAGAACAGTGCATTGAGAATGCCTTACTTAGTTATGCACCTAAATAGGAACAAAAATAATGGGAAACTTCTCAAATTGTTCAAGTTATATATTTGAACTGATACTTGTACTGAGCATAACGAGGAAGACCTATGCAGCAGGATGCATGTGTTCCCTTCCACTTTTCCAGCAATATGGAGGGACCATAAAAACAGGAAATTAAGGGAATTTTACATTTACATAGGAAAAATTAATTTTTGATTCAAGAAATTCCCTGTTCTGATTTATGAATCAGGATGGAGAAAGAATAGAGGGAAGGAAAAGGAATTACTGTCTGACTATAATTTTTGCATTTTCAGTCAATGCAGAAATCTTAATCCTCACAGTATTCCCCATCAAAAGTACTTCAGAAGTATTCATTAAAAAACAAATCACCAAACAAAAAGTGATGGCTTTGGAATGTGTCTTTAAATCAGTATTTCCTGCAGATAAAAAAAATCTGTGAGCATCTAGGACATTTAGAGGTGAACTGGGAACTGAAAAGAATGTTTAATTCAGTGGTCAAATGGGTATCTGAATATAAAATATATCCAAGTAGAAATCTCTGAACATTTTAACAGAAGTACCAGGTACTGGCTTGCTAAAATTCATCCTAAATCTGCAAGCTTCAGACAGTGAAGCAAGGGTTGTTCTTCTACCATCCATGGTCTTTCTCAGCCAGGTATTGCTGTCACCTGAAGCAAAATTGTTTGCCCACATTTTCTACAACCTTATTATCACTCGGCACATGTGTGTGTTTGGACTTTGGGACAAATATTGTATTTCTCTTCACTGTTGAAATTTTAACTAGCAGAGAATATCTGGAATTGCACCACTTGCAAAGCCAGTTGAGGAAATCTGAGGAAAAGATGCAGATCTCTTCTGTGCCACTGGAAGCAACACAACTTGAACCTCCAGAGCAGAAATAGCTTACAGCAAAGTCCAATAAAGTTGTTTAAGCTACATATCCCAGTCAGAGCCTGACCAGCTCCTCCATAAGACTTGCCATCTTTTTCCAGGGCTGTTGGATGAAGGACATTTAGAAGGAACATGCAAGGAAACCTTGATATTTAGGATTGTTCTACTACCTTAGGAGGAAGAAATGGGGGTTGGACGTCTCTCATAAGACAGATTTCCCTACTCAAACAGACCCTTGCTAATTTTCTTTGACACAATGGAGAGGTTTGGAAGTGGATTATATTAATCATGGTTTTGAATCATCTGGCAGTATCCATAAAATTTTATAAATAATAGCTGAAAAACTGGGCCTGGATATATTGCTTAAAATCCAGACAAAGTGACTTGTTCTCTGCTAAAATCCACACTTACTGCCTCATAAAATGGGGCATTCATCTCTTCTGTGTAATTTACTAATTAAAAATTAATAATAAAACAACACCAACTTGTGACTGCCATCTATGGACCCAGTTCTGCGGACCTTCTGATGGGAGAGATGCCATGGAAGCCATGATTAAGTACTACAGAAGACCTCAGTACTACTAAAATGAGATTTATTTTAATATGGCTGGTTTCAAATGCACATGTTTGACAGTTCTGAAGATATTATTTCACCCATTAAAGGAATATCATTGTTTATAGAATGCTTAAATCCAGGGCACTATGTTTATGACATCCACCCTCCCCAGCTGCAATGAGACTGAGAGAAGGGAGAGCAAAGGCATTTCTAGGGTATATCCTGGGCAGTCAACCTTTGTTTCTTGTGTGATCAGCTCAAAGATATGTCCCCCTCCCTTCAGGACCCTGAGACTGCTGCAGAGTGGAAAGAGCCGGCAATGGTTCTTTGTCCAAATGGAAGGGTGTACGTTGTAGTCCTTTGCTGCATCTGTCAGTTAACGTTGTGTGGTTTTTCTGTTGGCTAGTTAAAAAAGGAGCATAGTTACTAAGCTCATGGACAATGCCAGACTAGAAATACTTTGGAGACCATCATTAGAATTCAAAATCACCTTGGTGAACTGGTGCAAGAAAGAAAGAACAAAACGATACAGATTGGTTTAGACACATTCTGACCTTGTCTGAACCACCAAAGCATAAAATCCAATTTGGTCATCTGTATCCCTTATAATTAATGAATACTGACTCCTCAAGAATGTGAATCAACCTTCCCATTTAAGATAACTGTTGTAGGAAGGGATAGTGTTACCATCTGAGATAGTTAAGTCTTTCCAGGATGACAGGTGAGACCAACAAACAGGTTACCCTGGACTAGATGCTGGATTCTAGCTACTCTAGAGCTGCTGATGATAGGATTGATCTTTTCCATTGTTTTGTAACTTAGGGGATATAAGTAAAGAAGTGGCACTCTGGGTAGCAGTTTTTCAGTGAAGAGTTTGAGGATTAGGGTGGATCAAGAGCTTAAGAAGAATCAGAGTGTCGTGCTGTCACAAGGAAGGGAGAACATCAGAGCTAGTCCTTCCATTCCACTTAGCATTGGAAAACTGTCAGTTGAACATCTGCATTCCTTTCTGGGCACTGAATTTCAATAAAAATGTAAATCAACTAGAGAGGGTCCAGCAGACAGCACAAGGAGTGATCAGAGGTCTACAACACATGGCCTTTAAGGTAACATTGAAAGAGCCAGAATAGGTTTTGCTAAAAAATGGGGAGAATTGCGAGAAAAGACATGATAACAAAAATTTAGTTAGACCTCAATAGAATCTTTCAATTAGTCAGGATCAGTGGAGCACTTCAGTGACACTATTGAGGAATTAACTTTCTGGGAGTTTGTTTTATGCTGTGTTGCTAAAGTGGTCTATTAATTTGGTGAAGTAAGGATGTGTTTATAACAGAAAATTCATTCATTACTTTTAAACCCTTTGCCTTCATTCTGTTTGCTTCTTTCCTTGCATACAGAAGTGTGTGCACTAGTGTTTAAACTACTTGTGTTTGTTTTTCAGATCACCTTCCAATTAACAACATCAGTCCACGTGCTGAACAATGCTGGATTACACCACCTCCTGAACTGCCTTTTAGAACTGCCTTGCTGCAAGGTCACATCCAGTGAAAAAGCACAAGACTCTTTTTTAATCAGCGGCATTACACAGGTTCTTGAAGTTTGCCACATGCGTATGGACTTCGCTCAATAGGAGACCAAACCCACAGTAATGGAGTGGTGAATAATCAGGCTTCACATTTCATCTGTATGTATAAAAAAAGGTGAATGTAAAATTGCCCTCTCATGCCAATAAAATGGCTATTTCTGGACCTTTATTGCATTTTTAATCCCTCTAAATATTTCATCTTTATGGATTGTATTATTTATATATTACAATCCTTGTCATCCCCTCAAGCTGTGTCAGGACACTACTTCTCCCTGTAGAAAATAAATTGCTTATAAAATTTTTCTTCAGGGGAGCTGAGACACAAATAGTAATGTGCACTCCTTCTATGTCACAGATAACAGGCTGATAAATTGTTGTTCTTAGCACCTGTTTTGAATTTCTGACCCTGAAGGGTACGCATTCCTGTGCACAATACAGGGTGGCTCATTATCAAATATGGACTACTTTAGGAGAGAGTTCTCTCGCCTAACTTTGAACAACTAATTTTGGTGTGCCTGGTCTAAATGAGTTAGCTACATTTCCCAAATACTCAGAGGAGAAAGACAAGCACTTCCAATAGGTGTTGTAGCCCAGCTGATCTGAATTATCCTCTGGAGATGCCTGGCAGAGATCTAGTCCATGAAGAAACAATTTTTCAAAGATAGATCTCCACAAGTCAGGAAATTCCAGTAATAAGGCTAGAAAAGCACCCTTAATTCTGCTGTTTCAGTCTTCCTGACTCATTGTCTTCCACAATCATCAGCTTTGGCCAGATATATTTGAACAAGGGGCCAAAATCACAACGTTATGTCCTTCAAAAACCATGGGAAAAGGTGACAAGAGAGATGAGTGTTCCTATCAATGCTCCTATTCAATGATACAGTATCTGATTATTCTTAATTAGAGAACCCATACAGGGAAGGGACTTTATAAACAACCTAAACATCAGAAAAAGGCTTAATCAGCCCTTATGCTTTACTAGGTAACCAAGAATCTAGAAGGCAATTCAAGCAGAAAATAGGCTTCAAGAAGTTCTCTCCTCTAGGCATAGCTTGCTTATGCATGTTTTCCAAGTTCATCTGTATATATAAATAACATTAATTCATCTTAGAGTGAACCTGGTATTATGCACAGAGGTCCAGTTTCAGGTTTTGGCATGCTTTGAGATGTGAAAATTGCCTCTCTTTGAAAAATATTTTCAAGGAATTGAGATGCTGAGGCATGTTAAATCACGAAGGACACATTAAAGCCAAATATCGAAAGGATGATAGAGTGAGGACTGGAAAGAAAGACCATAAGATGAGTGAACAAAAAATTATTTCCTGCTGTTCTCATTGCAGAATTACCTTGATCATGAATGTGTAAAGCAAGCAAAAGCTTACGGTACTGGTTATCCAGCTGTGGTGGTTAGTGCTCCTGGCTGATATGGCCTCTGAGACTTCTCAGTTATGCTACTTCATCTAGAGTCATTGTAGCCTTGAGCATGAAATGTTCAAGGTTCAAAAACCTCGTGTTCACTGTAAAACTCCATGTCAGCACAAGTCCAGTACTGCTGTACTTCCTGTGCTTCTTTAATCATACAACATTAAGTAAAAGTCCTGGACTTTCCAGGCCATGAAGTTCACTAAATATTGAAATAGATGCCTTCGGTATTTGAGTCTGAATACCTACTAGGTATCATTACTATAACCTTCTCTGGACTTTTGAAAAGTTTAGAAGAGTTTAGAAATGTAATTATCTTTTAACAATTGTTTTCTTCCAGCCACCTAGAAAATGAATATTTCACATTCTTTTTTAAGGTTACTGCTGTTTGCAATTAAAACATCTACTATCTTCCCTGCACCCCAAATAACATCAGCTCATTTTTACTGGAGAAATTCTATAACACTACTTAAAGCAAATATACAAAATCCAAAATGTAGCTGAAGTGATCCGTGGCTCTTTTGCAGAATCAATAGAAGAAGAAAGTTGATCTGAACATCATTTATTTAACTCTCTTTGGGAGCCAGATGGGAACTCTGAGATATCCTAAAGACCTCTGAAAATAAAGACTTGCCAAAAAAAAAAAGGTGTTCTAGTGTAATGAGGGCCACCTTCTGGAGAAGTTAGCTGACATACAGCTGATTTGTAATGAAAATGTGGATTTACATGCTGGAGTCCCTCAGGAGCAGGTCAGAAGAGAATTGTGTAATACTCAAGGCTGTGAGAATTCTCTTCCGGATGCACACAGATAAGGCAGTGGACAGTTGGATGTTGTCTTAGGAGAATGCTGAGCTGTCAGTAGAAGGAAGAGGCACCTTTCAAAGCTATACTGCTGGCTTGGAATCCTTTCCCATTATTGTCAATTTTTAGAATAGAGTTTCCCTACTTAGAGTATTTCAAAAGGGATTTTTCCCAAGTAAAGCCTATGACCACCATCATTACCGTCTCCTCTGATTGCCAGAAGTGAAAATTGGTTTATTGAATCACTGAAATTACACACATGTCTCTGTGCAAGACAGTAGATATTTTTCTTTTAATTTAAACACATTATTAATTAATTTTCATAATCACTACAGCTTTTCTTATTAGTGCTTCTTTCATTTCTTCACTGATTTTTGAAATGCAAGGGTCAAGTGAGCGCTGAAAGCCAGGTTTTCAATTATTGGTGAGTTATATAACATAGAAGTATTAACTAGAAATTAAGACATATAGAGGACTTAATTATGTTTGAATAGCTTTTGCTTTGGGACATCTTAACTGATGTCTCTGACATCTTCTATGAGATTTCATCAACAGTTGTTGAAATATGGCTACAAACCACCAATCATAGCTATAATTTAATCTATAAAGACTCTGATTCAACACATAAAGTAACCTGCCTCACAAAAAAACCACCCTCTTCCACGTGCATGTTAGGTTTATAGAATCATACAATGGTTGGAAGGGACCTTAAAGATCATCTAGTTCCAACCCCCCACGCTATCTACAGGGATATCTTTCACTAGATCAGGTTGCTCAAACCTCTGTGCAGCCTGACATTGACACTTCCAAGGACAGGCCACCCACAACTCCTCTGGGCAACCTGTTCCAGTGTCTCATCACCCTCATCATAAAAAATGTCTCTCATATCTAAGCTAAATTTACGGTCTTCTAGTTTAAAATTGTTACCTCTTGTCCTGTCATTAGACATCCTGGCAAAAAGTCTCTATCTTTCTTCTAAACCCCCTTTCTATATTGAAAACCTGCAATAAAGTCTCTTTGGAGCCTTCTCTTCTCCAGGCTACAAGACCATTTCTCTCAATTTTTCTTTGTGGGACATCTATCTGTTCCAGCTGGATGCCACCACCCAGACAATTCCTTACCCACCAAATAGTCCATCCATCAAACCCATATATCTCTAATTTAGTGACAATAATGTTGTGTGGGATCGTGTCAAAGGCCTTACAGAAGTCAAGGTAAATGAAATCAGTTGCTCTTCCCTTGTCCACCAACACAGTCAGTCCATTGTATAAGGCCATCAGATTAGTCAGGCGTGATTTGTCCTTTGTGAGGCTATGTTGGCTGCCTCTAATGACCTCCCTGTTGTCTGGAAATAGCAATTCTTTTATTTTTTGCATATTTTGTCAACAGTCATTTAAAGCTCTCTTTCAGGTGTAAAGCACCTCTCCAGGGTGTAAAGTTGTTATTACTTCACTCAGATATTTACATGAAAAATAGTATATGGTAGTTCGTTTGTTTTAAGTTGAGTTTTCTTATTTTCTGCAAGAAAACATATATTTATCTTGGGACAATGTGTGTTTCTTCAAAAACAACTGTTTCACCAGTTCATTTGATTGATTTTTTTTTTTGTCTTTAATTAGCTTCCAGCTGAAATGTGAACTTTTAGTTGCTGGAAAGCAAACAACAAGGCTCTTAATTTTCAGCATTTTAGTGGAAAACATTTCACAATTAGTTGTAGCACTGCCATGCTTCCTCTGTTCATAAAATTGTTTCTTTCTCTTAATTCCAGGGATTACATCTGCAAACAAAACTGTGTGAGAACTGCTCAAATGGATCAGTCAGCACTCCCTTTTGCCCAATATTCAGCCTCTGAAAGGAGAATGTAAAAGATATTAATAAAAATAGTATCAGAAATAAGGCAAGTATAGATTCATACTACCCTAAATCAGAGATTTAGACCTACCCCAGAAGCTGATTGCATCTGAATTATACTTCACAGCTGCTGACAGACCTTTTCTCTCCCAACTTGTCAAAACTCTCTTTGAATCCATGTATACATTTTCCTTCCATAACAGCCCCTGAGGATGAATTCCGTGATTGAGTCACGCATTTTTTGTAATGCTATGGAAATTATTCATTTTATGTAAAACTGTGTAAAATTCTTTCATTTATTTCAAGCCTATTACCTGATCACTTAGGAATTTGTGCCAAAGTTACGTACAAACTTGCACAGAAAAGAAGGGGAATTATGCTCAGCTACCTGCAGAAAAGCCTGTTGATTTTATGCCATTGCAAATTCTGCAGTGGGATTACCTGTGAGCCAGTACACAGCTGCTGTGCACATGATGTGTTTAAAATCAGTCTTTTATGTCATGCTTTCTCTCCCACTCTTGTGTCTTACTGTCATTCTTCACCATTCTCAGACTACTCCAGGAAACCTGGAAATGATCTGTTAATCTCTACAGCCTTCCTTTTGGGGACAAAATACGTTAGCTCCAGTAGCCAAATCTTTCTTACCTTCAACAGTCTTTTGCCCATTAGCCTTCATTGTCCTGTGGTTCGTGTTATACACCTCCATTGCATGTGCTTGGGCTAGGTTATTTTTAAGGTCTATTCCTACTCACACCGTTCTGTGATTCTATGTCATTCTTGTAATATCATCGTCTTATTCTTGCATATAAATGGCCTCAATATTCACTCCCTTCCTCTACCTTTCAAGTTGCTATCAGTGTGAATTTTAGTCGATGCAGTTCACTCTGCCTGGTTGAAGTGTCGTGGATCTACCTTTAAGTCATCATCAGGCTTACCATGCACGTGGAGCAGTGCTGCTCACAGCAAGATTTCATTAGATGAAATGGCATACTGGTGAGTCTCAAAGAGTTTTAAATATTGGAAGTGTCCTGGAGATCATTTGACACCCTTGAGGCATTTGCTATTGGACTTGTGAACGTTGCTGCAATATCAAAAATTTGCAGGCAGTTTTAGGCATACATTATTGGCTAACTTTATAGTTCAATTTTAATTACACTCTTATGCAACTATGGAAAAGCAAATATGACATTCCTAACTCTCAGAATTAACCCGTCAGTCTGCTGTATAAATAGAAGCAGTTGGGGAAATGTTTTGACTTATGCTTCTCAGTAAATGGATCATAAACCAACAAAGTGCCAAAGGTTTCTTCTGGACTTATGGTTCCTGATAGGATCCCTTGATGTTTGCTAAGAGTTCAGTTTATGGAGCAATTTCTCTCTAAGCAGAGACATTAACACATCTCTCTGTTCCATTAGGCTGTCTATTTTCACAGAGTACTTCAGAATATAATATTTCTAATCTCTGCCTCTGTGTTAAATTTGTCTGAAATTGGGCCATACTCCAAATATGGCTGAAGTGGGTATAAACAACAATGTTACTTATAAATTACTTTGTGACTGAGCTCCTGATCCATTTCTGGGCAGTATAAATTGGGAATCTGATTTGATATAGCAGGCCTGGGTTAAAATGTAATGGGAATGGCCACTTTGCAAATCTTTTCTCTATCATGCAGTTGAAACTGTCCCCATTGAAATCTGTACCCCAAAGCTGGATAGCTTTATGTGGAAAGTGTGGCTTGGGAACCTTATATATATAGGTTAAAAAGATGAAAAACAGTAGGAAAATAAGCCAGAAATAAAAATGACAAGACAATTTTTCAGCAGGAAGTGCAATTTAATCTAAACATTTCAAAGTAATGTGCCCTGTTTCAATGGCATTTTTAACAAGAAAATGATAAAATGAGCCATCATCACTTCATCTTTTAGTTTTGACAAAGTCAAAATGTTTTCTTTTCAATAAAGCAGGAACATTCCTTTTAATTTCCATTTAAATTAATATCTTAACATTACCATTGTATAGAGTCCTTTCTATTGTGCAGAAAGACCGTACACTAATGAAACATAGCTGATGATACTAAGCAACATTTTTTATCTCATGGGGAAAATATGCATTTTCTGCATTTTTTTAACAGATCAAACTTTGCCATGTTGAAAATCTGGAGGAAAAAGCCTTGGTTTTGATCTGCTCTTGGTGCTAGACAGGTGTGAAGTAACCTGCAACTGTAGAAAACCAAGCAGTAGAAGCATGACTTGGCATAATGACCATGCAGAATATGATGCCTAACATTTGTCTGGCAAGAAATGTGGCACCTTAAAGGTATTTAAAACTTTCTCTGAGGATATTATTTCAAGGGATATCGATACAGCCACCGAGACAGGAAAACACATTCTCTTCATCTAAGGTCATTTGAAAAGATGCCTTTGATGAGGGGTAATGGATTCAAACTGGAAGAGGGTAGATTTGATCAGATGTAAGGAAGAAATTCTTCACTATGAGAGTGGTGAGACACTGAAACAAATTGCCCAGGGAAGGTGTGGATGCTCCATCACTGGATGTGTTCAAGACCAGGTTGGATGGGGCCACCTGGTCTAGTGGGAGGTGTCCCTGCCCATGGCAGAGGGGTTGGAACCAGATGATCTTTAAGGTCCCTTCCAACCCAAACCCTTTGATGATTCTATGAAATCAGCAATGCCTTTTCATTAATTTTGCCTACTTCAGCTCAGGCTCAGCCACACAGAGGAGTTTCTTCTTCCATGGAAGGAGCAGAAGGCTCAATCGTTACCACTAGAAGGCTAATTCAATATGGTCTGGGCTTCTTTGCCTCATTACTTAAAGTGAAAGAGTAAAGATATTTCACCTAAGTCTTTTCAATGTGCATCCGGTTTGCTCTCCAGCTCTCTTTTCCTTCTGTCCCTGTTAGTCCAAACTGATTGACAATGTAATCAAAATATGACCCCTACTAAAATGTTCCCAGCAGTTTACGGAGGAAAATTAAGCAGCGAAGACTTGTTTTGCTGGCTGTGTTTGAACAGCAAGCCATGTTTTTAAAAATAAAACAATTCAGCCTCAGGCTGTTTATCTGAACATGATTGGAGCCAGGGGATTTGTATGGGTACCCACAGTTATAAATAAATGCACTGAGTTTTCAACACATGTCAGATTTTATAGTCATATAACTGATCCCAGAGCTCTTAGATAAGAGGGATGTTCTGATAACCAGAGCTCTGACTGTATTTTCAATTTTACCCTCATTATTTTTAGAGAAAATCTGAAGGAGACAATTGCAATAAATGTGATGAAAAGTCCATTGAGATATAACAGTGAAACCAACCTCTGAATAGGCTGGGAATTTAACTAATGTTGCAGGATATAATTGCCAAGAGTCAACTGGGTGAGAAGTTGGGCATAATTGCTGGGAATTATGAGTATTTTCAGAGGACTGACAGTGCTGGCATGCATAGTTCTGCTTTCACAGTATGCAGACCTTGCCTTGCAGTCTCAGAGCTTCCTGGCCAGCTGCCAAAAATAAGTGTTATCATGGAAGATATTTTTTTACATATTTTCACTTAACAAGAAGAAAAGTGAATAGCTGACTCCACTGTTTTAAACCTAACAGCACATGTTGTACATAAACGTATATTGGAAGCAGGGAGGCAAGGGTGAGCTCACAGGACTGATGATTGTTTTGGAAATGAGACTTTCAGAATGGTGGAAACACAGCTATGAAGTCTCATACTGAAGTATCTAAAGGTCTTCTGTGATGGAAGATGAATATACTGAAGTAGCCACAGATAACATTGGGTATTGTTGATTGTGTTACTCAGCTGCTCCCATCTCAGAAGAGCAATGCCTTCCAAAGTTGTGAGGATACTTCCACACATTATTTTTCAAGCGACACTGTCTGAAGGCAACAAACAGCCATGCAAGGCAGAAAATCAGTACTGCAAGGCCCTCTTCTGAGGAACTGTGGACACTGGCCTTGCTCTTTCTTTATGGACTGCAGAAAGATACTTACATGGAAGAGTAAAACGGATGAGAAAATATCATATTTATCACCCTGCTGGAAGCAGAAACATTGTAATGTAGAATCAAAGCCAAAGAAGCCTTTAAGTAGTCTTCTCTGATCAAACCACTGAGTGGGCCAGTATCACACACCCCATCTATGTCAATATGGAAGATCCTTTATGGCATATTTTAACTAACAGCCAGCACACCTTTTCATCCAAGTCAAAGTAGTATAGAAAAAGAAGGTTCACAGGGTATTACATCCTATTAAAGAGAAATAAAAGACATAAGTCCTGTTGAGAGGCACTTAGTCCTGGGAAAGCAAACTGGGAGGGGAAGAGTGCATGGGAGAGAGCAAGAGGAAAACTCTCATGTTCTCCCTGAGCAGGGAGACTGAAGGCCTGTCTGCATTACCTTATGGAAGGCTGCCCTGAAGCACAAAGGAGTCCAGCTAAACTGATCTCTTAGGACAACCCCTTCAAAGTGCAGAAGCTGTCCAAATCAATGTGAGAGAAGACAGACTGACATGGCAGAAAGCTGGACAAGTAACCCTATGAAACACAAACAGAAAGGAAACTTCTGAGAGGTGTAAGAGGGGACATGCTACTAGGGAGGAGCGTCTTACGTCACCTAAGACTGCGCTGGATCAAGGAAAGGCAAAGCCTAGTGACAGCTGAGACATCCTTCAATATTCTGAAACCTCATCAGATCTCAAGGGATTCCTGCTTTGAGCAGGAGGTTAGTTTAGAGACCTCCAGAAATCCCTTTTCAACTCAAACTGCTCTATGATGGTTCTGTGATGTTATGATATATTGCTACACCCTGCTGATGAATGGAAAATCTGCAAATGGCTGTTCAGAGTCTAACATTTCCTCTTGTAAGACCAAATTAGGTCTTGAAAATGTTTTACTCCTTGTAGAAAGACTCAATGAAATTTGCATTAAAACCTCAGTCAGAAGTAGTAAGAATTTTAAGGAGAGGACAGCTACACCAGTAGGATACCTATCTCTTCATGATTTGTCAGTGTGCCAAGTTCTGTGAGTAGCCAATGCCTTGATGTTGTTCTCTATACATGACTGTCAGTCCTCCAGCAATTTCTCTAACTTCAGCTCTTCCAGTCAACAGTCTAAGGGCTCGACCATAGATGCATCCATAGGAACAGAGGGTGCACAAAAGCTACAGGCCTCCTCATGTTTGCGTCCTCTTCCAGACTTTCTCTTCAACACTAACAAACATGTTAGTGCTTGCTCTGGGTTTTGTGAGCATGTGAGAGCACAATAAAATATCTTTAAAGACCACGTGGATGTGGTGCTGAGGGATGTGGTTTAGCAGCAGGTTTGGTAGTGTAGGGTTGTGGTTGGACTGGATGATGTTAAAGGTCTTTTCCAATCTAAAAGATTCTATGATCTATGAAAATTACTTGAAATAATTCAAATTCAAATGATGCAAAGGAATGTGGATTTTTTTAAACACCTTCTCTGGGGAACAGAAGAGGGACTCTGACACTCTCAATAATTTCTCTCTTCTTCCACAAAATAATCAGAAAGAATTTCCCTTTAGCATTGCATTCGTCTTATATCAGGTATCCATCTTCTAGTTCATTGGTGAACTGTGCTATTATGAGGAGGAAAAAAGGGTTTTTTTCAGTAATCAGTAGGACGGAGGAAGAAGCAGATACACAGAGACACAAACATGCAAAGCTCCAGGCAGGAAAATCAATTCACACTGAAGACCATTTGCTCATCCATCTATGCTTGCTAGGTAATTTAGGCCTTGAGAGCAGTACAGTTAGCACACTGAAACAGCATTACTTGTTACTGTTCAAGGTGAATAATGTGGCCTTCTGAGGCCAGGGTCATTATCTCTCTGAGCCTGCTTGTGGCAAGGTAGAGGAAAGAAATATAGTGTCTATCTAAGAAGACCAATATTTTCAATTCAGATATGCTTTGTATGGAACAGAGGCTCAGTATTTTATGGGGTATGGCACCGTTTCCAGCATGTCTTTTATAATATTTACTTGGGGCTGTCGGAAAAAAAACTAATACTGTTGAGCCAAAGCCCTAGAATTGGACAAGTTAATCACAGCAATAGTTATATTTTTCCATATCAATCACAGGATATCCACTAAGGATAACAGACAATAGTGAAAACAAAGGAGTCCAATATAAAGAAGTCAAAGCCAGGATGATGGTGTTAGAGCTGAGCTTTATATTTGGCCGTTGTGCAGAGGGTTATATTCAAACTGTTTGAAGTCTGAGCAGGATTCATCCACACTACAGTGTGTCTACAGTAAACCAGGTTATCTGCCATTCTGCGGTAGCTGGAGGACATTGAGTCAACAGAACAGCAGGATTTTAGGGTACAGTTCCTCTGATTCCGTAGGTAGGTACCTACACTAGGAAGACCTGAATTACACTGTAAAATCTATCAATTCTGTTGACTACAGACTCAATTAAGGTAGCTAAACAAGAGCATCCAGTGCTCTTGGAGATGTACTAGCACACAGCTTTTGGGGTTCATCTGGCAGCCCAGAAGAGCTTGAGTCTCCCAAAGGTGTGGTGTCCTATGTATCTGATACGTTATGTACATTAAAGCATTTTAGAATCACTAGATACCAGAGCTTACCCAACTGATTTAAGTACCAGCTCTTCACTGACAATACAGCTTAGGGTGCTTTGTTCAGACAGCTTTCAATAACTCTTCAGTTGGATTCCACTTTCTTACCCACCAGAGGTATTATGACATCTAATGTCATGGCATGACTGAGATATTTATATCTCCCACTTCTCACAGTGATGGTAATTTCACTTCAAGCTATGAAAGGGAAACAACACGTGAAATAGCAAAGTTAAGTGAGTCACTTAATAAGGACAATGGTTATTTTGGTATTAGCTATAGGGCCAAGTTGACAAGATCAGTGTTATTCTTAAATTATTTTCATAAAATGCCTACTATCCTCTCCCATTCATTCCCTCCCCTCTTCAGAGATTCAAAGCTTTTCTACCTTAAGTAGTAGGCAGCCTGGTTTACTCATTACTTTCCCATTTTGTCATTGTTGTCATCATAATTATGTTCAAAAGCAATTCACGTGTGGCTCAAAGTAGTCCCAACCAGAGAGACTTTGAATTTTCCCTTTGTGGGTTATAAATAGGAACTGTTTCCCTCTTTGTTGGGTTGTAAAATAGTTGGGTCCTGGGAAGGAGAAAAGAGCCTTATAGTGGAATTACCATTCTTGAATGTGAGTAAGGATAAAAGATCTGGAAAAAGTCAGAGGTCCCTCTGTTCCCCACATTCCTTTTGTACTAGGAAACAATAGAGTGACTGAACCAGGATCACGACTGTGTCATGGGAGAAATAATAATACAGACTCAGAAGAAAAAGAAAATTTACTACAGAAGCACTACTATTTTAGGTACTTTGAAACTACTGTGTTCTTTACTATTGTCCTTGACATTCCTCTACAATAGGGCTACTACAAAATTTATTTTCATAAGTAAAAAGCAGCCAACAAAACAAAGTAAGTGAATATTTTAAGAGTTTAACCTTTTGCAACTATTCCAAACATGAGTCATGAGCAATCTTGAGGCACTTTTCTCCCCAGCAAAATCATCTTTCTCTGGAGCCAGTGGAACAGGTTCTTTCTATCTTCACTGACTGAATGCTACTATAAGATCATTTTACTATCAAGTACATCAAGCTCATTTTACTCTTCAAGTTCTTTCCCTTCATCTCTTCTCCCAGGTAACTAATGAAAGGACAGGAGGTAATGGCCTCAAGTTGTGCCAGGGAAGGTTTAGATGTGATGTCAGGAAGAAGTTCTTCACTGAAAGAGTGACGAGCCACTGGAACATGCTGCCCAGGGAGGTGGTGGAATCATCATCCCTGGAGGTGTTAAAAAAATGGCACTTTGAGATGTGGCACTTTGAGACATGGTCTAGGGGTTGGGGAGATGTTCAAAGAAGGTTGGACTAGATGATCCTAGAGGTCACAGAATCACAGAATCACAGAATCACAGAATCGTTATGGTTGGAAAGGACCTCCAGGGTCATCAAGTCCAACCTT
>JAVSBS010025240.1:0-35777 GCA_033124195.1 Coracias cyanogaster | reverse complement strand
CGGCACCGCCCCGGGGCGGCTCCCGGCCCCGCTCCCCCGGCGGCCCCGCTCCCCGGGCGCGGCCGCTGCTCGACGCGGGGAGGGAAGCGGTGAAGGGCCGGGGCGACAGCAGCAGCGGCCGGCGGGTTTCCCCCCCGCGCCGCCCTTCGCCCGCCCAGGCGAGGCTGCTGCCGCCAGCGCGTTCCGTGTTTCTTCAGCAAGAGATGGCGTACCTTTAATATTCACATGGAGAATCCAGCTCGTGTCCTCCGTGAAAGAGGGAGTCGGGCTCTGGGTGTGGAAGGGGCCACGAAGCGGCTGCCCCAGCCCCGGAAGCACAGGGCGGCCCCTGCTAGTGGGGTGATAGCCCCCCGAAACCCTCCCTCGTCGGAGGGGAAGGTGGGTGCCAGCAGGCACGGCGGTTCAAACCCCAGCAGTCCTGGGGAGAGCAGTTGTTCTTCCAGCGCTTTCACGTTCCATCCCCTGCAGCTCAAGCACACGCTGCCCGAGCGTGTCACGCAGTGCCCTGGGCCTGCAGCACCGCCATGCCAGGCAGCATTGTCCTTCTCCCAATGGAGGCCAGCAGCAAGCCAAGCGTGATACACTGGAGGTTGGCCGATGCTTCTTACAGCTCTGTCTGTGAAGGATTTAGATCCCTGACATGTAGGAGCCTGAGGCCTGCAGTGCAACCTTCTCGGGTCTTGCTCATCTGCTTCCCACCCCGCACTTAGACACTGTTGCTGGTGTTAGTTTTGCTCCTGTGTGTAGCAGCTGGTTTATGTGTGGTAGACAGCGTTTTACACATGGTCCCAGGACAGCCTGTGGGCACAGTCAGGCCGGCTGCTGCCCTGGGAGCCTGTGAGAAAGATGGGGACAATCTTTTTAGCAGATCTTGTTGCGACAGGACAAGGGGTGATGGTTCTAAACTAAAAGAGGGTGGATTTAGAGTAAATATAAGGAAGAAACTTTTTACGCTGAGGGTGGTGAAAGCCTGGCCCCGGTTGCCCAGAGAGGTGGTCGATGCCCCATCCCTGGAACCATCCCAGGTGAGGTTGGCCGCGGCTCTGAGCAACCTGCTCTAGTTGCAGATGTTCCTGCAGGGGGGTGGACTAGATGACCTTTAAAGGTCCTTTCCACCCCAAGCCAGTCTACGATTCTATGAAAACACAGCCCAGGTGGAAGAGCCCCCTGGGCTGGCGGGCAGCAACCAGCCTGAGGCCAATCCCACCTCCACTTTTTGTCTCCGTCCCGAAGGCTCTAAAGCACCTCGGTAGCCACATGCCTTGTCCCAGAGGATGCTGAGCGAGGCTCCCGGGAAGCACCAGGCGGGTGGGCGCAGGGAGAGCCCTCAGCTGCCCGGGCAAGGCGCTCGGGGAAGGCGGCGCAGGCCCATGCAGGCCCCGGCACACCACTTGGGACTCCGTGAGGACGCTCCAGCCCGGGCTCTCGTCCCCGGGCCGGGAGGCGGCGGTGGCGGCCCGGGGGGAGCGGTGGGGGTCCGGAGGGCGTTGCCGTGGTGATTGGCGCCCAGGGCGGGGCACCCGGCGCCGCTCTAGATCCCCAGCCCCAACTCTATGGGCCCGCAGCCGCCGCGGCGCATTGTGGGAAGCAGAGGGAAATATGGCGGATGGTGAGGAACCGTAAGTGCCCTGTATGTGTGTGCTCGGCCGTCCCTTCCCCCGCTTCCCGGGGACGGGCGGGCCCCGGGGTCCCCTCTCCCTCCTCCCCGGTCTCTATAGCGCGATACTGACCCTTCTTTTATTCTCTCTCTTTTAGGGAGAAGAAAAGAAGGAGGCTAGAGGAGCTGCTGGCGGATGGGTTAGTGCGGGGCTGCGGGCCAGCGGGCTCCCGGCCCGGGGCAGGGGCAGGCAGCGCTTGCTGAGGGGCGGCTGATAGGTCAGGGCGAGCCGCAGCCCCGTAGGAGAGGTGTGGGCCGGGAGGAGGTTGCGGGTTAGCTCAGGGCTGCGGGGCCCGCCGGAGCGGCGATGGTGGGGGCAGACCGTGCGTGAGCGGCCCGGGGCCCGGCAGGCCGAGAGGAGGGGGGATGTCGCAGGCCAGGGCTTGGGCGGGAGGAGGGAGCCGAGGAAAGGTGTTAGGTGAGTCAGCGTGAGGAGGGGGAAGGAGAAAGGGCGCTTGAAACAGCAAGGACTGGGGAAGAGGGATCTCCTGGGGAGGGGACCAAGGGGCCCACCCGGAGTGGGGATGGGTGTTGTGGGCTTGCAGCTTGGCATGAGTAAAGGCTGGTGTGCTGGAGAGCTTTGTGAGAGGAGTGGAAAAAGCTGCATTGCTGGTCAGGCACCTGGGGAGGGCCTCTAGGCTAGAAGCAGGTGACTAAAATTTGGCTGAAAATTAAAAATTTAGGCTGCAGTATGGTTGCCTCTGCTTATTAAAACCCTAAATTCTACGCATCTGTCTTGACGGCCTTGAAAACTAATGCTCAGAAACCTTTAACCTCATCTGCTTCCATCCCCTAACTATTCCCTTCCATCTGTTTGTGGCCTTCTTCCCAAAGATCACAAAGCAGACCTGCCTGCCTGAGCAGTGGACTCGCAGGCAGTGCGTGTGCGTTGGGCTGAGGGTCACAACAATCCTTGGGCATGTTGGATTGGGGGGTGCATGCCAAGTCCCTCAAAAGCATGGAGCTTTGGAGATGTGAAGGTGGCAGGGAAAAGTCTGGGCCTAAAGTAACAAGGACTGTGGTGCTCTGATGTTTTAAAGAAAATTTAAAATTAGTTGATGAAATAATTTTATTAAACTGTAATACTACAAATGCTCGGTAATGCGGTGACAACACAAAAGAAACACTTAAAAAAATTGTCTGTGAAGTAAAACATAAAATCTCAGGTTGAGTTATTGATGTTTTTCAGATCTCCATAACGTCCAACCCTGTAAAAAAACAAACTGTAGCATAAGTGCAGAAGCGAAACTAGATCTTATCATTTTATCGCTTATAAAGGAAAATACACATCTAAACAGAAAAGGAGTAATGCTGATTGATGGCTGTTCATATGGACATATCCTTTTATACAAAAAGGATTTTTAAACAGTTGTTCTTAATGTCACCAAGCATAGCTTCTATTTGTTTCTAGAAAACTTGAAAATTACAATGTAACCCCTAGAAGCAATTACTGTATAATGTGTCTTGACACATTTTATTTGCCTAAGTCAGTGCTTAATGTACATCCTGAAAACTGGTGTACAACAGACGAGCCCAGGGCTCAGCAGAGAGAGGGTTATATTTATTTACACTTTCCTGAAAACTAATTTTTGATGTAAATTGTTGTGAAAACTGGTGGAGATAGAAAAGTACAAGTCAGAAGTCAAAAGACTTATGATTTCATACAAATTTTGTAGATCTTATTTAAGTACTAATTCAGTAAATAACTTACCTGAAATCAACAGGTAACCAGGAATGAATTCAGTCAGAACTCATAATATAGGCAAATACATTTTATCCCTTCACTGTAGTGAACTTTTTCCCTGTTACTGAAAATCTTCTGCAAAATTAATTGCCTGTGAGTTAGAAGTTACTACAGACATGCTGCGTTGTCCATCCTCTGAATTCTGTGAGGATCAAGGCATTCATTGTTTAGATGTTTTAGCTACATTTTCCTTTTATTTTGAGAAGAATCACCAGGAAGTAATGCCAAATTCTAGACATTACCCAGCAATGCTTATTTATACAAGTGTTCTTCATACTGCTTCAGAGGAGGACTCAAATAACACTCCTTATCAATGGTGACACAATGTTTTGTACTCAGGGTTGGCAAAGCTCTTTTACAACGAGTTTTCTATTAACATGGAACTTATTCATTCATATATATTGAGTGGAGCCCCTATTTAAAAAGGGACGTGCACCCTTAAGGAAGGGCTTGTTCTGTGTAGGTGATGATCTTACATTAAAGAATTACTTGAGAGCTGATGTTGAATTATTCCAGTAAGTCTCTTAACAGTTTAAATTTATAGTCCTGTACTACGAAAAGTGACCTGCAAAAGTGGAAAAAGGGTAAGGGAGTATTTGATGTAAAATTCTTCTGGCTTGAAGGCTTAAAATAAGATAACTGCAAAAATTCTTTTTTTTTCCAAATCAGATTGCTAGGGCTCACAGGCTTAGGAGATGTCTGAAAATTGCATGTTCTAAATTGCATAGTACCAATTGAGGGTGAAGAGATTAAAGATTCAGGTTTTTTTTTTTTAACACTTGTTTAAATGAACTACTATGAAGATTCAGAGGAGACAATGTTGGGGCGTGTTGCTGTTATTTATTCGGTGCCTCACAACTGCAGTTACATGTTGACAATTCTAAATATGATTTATAAACTTTAAAAGTCTGTCAAAAAAAGGATACAAGACTTTGATGAAAAAAATCACTCTCAGAATCTCAAGGGACCGCCTATTCCTGTGTCCTCTTTAAGTACAAGGCAAATAAAAGCAAATAGGCTAGACCCTTTTTCCACTGAGGTCAACTTTCAGTAGTAACAGTGAAATTAGTGGGATTTACCAAAATGCCTGGGCTTTTTCCCCTCCATGCATATTTGTATTATTGCTTTCTAGTTCCACAAGTAAAACTCGCTCATGCAAATGTTCATGCACATAACATATGTGCAGAAAGAACGTGCAGGTGCATTTGTATGAATCGTCACTAATGTAGGTGTTTTTAAGATACATAAAGAAAAAATATTTTAGAGGTGTGGCTTTTTCTCTATGATTTTGCAGCTGAATTTACTGTGTTCTGTGCAGAATGGCTGTTGATGGTGGGTGTGGGGACACTGGAGACTGGGAAGGTCGCTGGAACCATGTAAAGAAGTTCCTCGAGCGATCTGGACCGTTCACACATCCTGATTTCGAGCCAGGCACTCAAGTGAGAAATGCTTACTTTAAATAAAAAATTTGTAATGTGTTGCAAACTAATGTGAACAGTTTCATTAATTGACTGCCAGCAGTGTAGTAAAGCTGCATGAAAAGCTTTTATTTTAGTCAACTGAACGTTACGAGTCTAGAAGAACATATGGTATTCTTTTTATATGCTTGTATTTCTAAATTGTACACTGTCAACTACAAGCTTGCTGTCATCATATATATAACAACGTTTGAATTGTGCTCTCTTTGAGCTCCGTGGGAAAAATGGAGGCATTTGTCTCTCAATTTTTAAATAATTGGAGTAAGGAATTTCTTGTACTTAAAGAAAGAATTAAGGTTAATATGATCCTTAGAGAGCTGGGAAAGTTCCTTTGTAGAGAAAACCAAAATTTAGGCTGTTTTAATTATTTCTTCTGCTTTCCTTTTTTAGTGCATTTTGTTTCAGAGCTTATAGTTGAATGTATTTTACTGTTACTTTTAAAATGTACTGTTCCATTATTTAATTGTTTGAGGTTGGGGTCTAGTAGAACAGTTCACAGAAAGCAGTTATATAGTTAAAAATTTCAATTCATATAGCCAGTGTTGTCTGTCTAGTTTTATTTTGTATTGTAAGTCAGTAAATATTTGGAGGAAGAAAACATTATCTCCTTAAACCAGATAATAATAATAAAGGTGAAACTTGCTTTTTTCATGGTCAAAATTAGTATAAAGAGAATACCGATATCAACAAAGATCTTGCTTTTCTGTAAGTTGGGATATAGGAACTGCATGAAATCAACACCCGATTAAAGTCCGATATGTAATTGCTCCTGCAAGCACAAAGTGTTTTATTGATCTAAGTTGTTTTATGTAGAACTTCCTAGGCACTGAAAATTTATGATAACGCAATTATAAGGGTTATGAAGCAAAGGACAAACTATACTTTTTCCTATTTAGTGTATTAATTTTTTGTTTTATATTTTCCACAGGCTCTTGATTTTTTGTTAAGCACATGTAAAGTACTAGTTATTGGAGCAGGAGGATTAGGATGTGAACTCCTGAAAAACCTGGTAATTACTCAGTTTTCACCCTTTATTTCATTACTTTTTTTTTTTTTTTCCCTTGAGGAAATAATCTTTTCTCCTTTGCTAATTCGGCAGTTTTGATTGCGTACAGCTACTAAATGTCTAAGTTCTAATAAAAATGTAGAAAACACATGGTGATGCAGAGAAGCTTGAAGAATGCATTTTGTTAATAAGCTTGGAAGGTGGTTGTCCAAGATGTGTGTTATTTATTTGGCTGTCTCTGCCAGAGGTTCGGTGCGTTCTTAAGATAGTGAGGTGACTTTTTGTGTTTGTGTTCTGTTCCAGCACAGAATGCAGTGAGGAGTGCTGGCTTAGTTTGAACCATGATTTGAGCATGGATGTTTATGGCTAGGCTCATTTGTGCCGGCTGTCAAAATAGTGAATGTTCAAAACCGTAAAATTTTGGAGGAATTGGACCTTTCTATTCCTGTCAAGCAAGGAAGTGCTTCTGCTATCTCTGCGTTATTTCCTCCAATAAAGACTTTTTATTTACTCCAGTTGTGAGGGAATGCTGCTGATTCCCCTTATAGATGAGCCTACCGTTGTGTTATTCCTTGCTATGATTAGGGAGGCTAAAGCAATACTGTGTTATGTTGTCTTTGACCATTGAAAGGTTACTAGTTCTATCTGTCTAAATACCAGCTTTAAGAACCCGACAAAGAACATTCTTTTAACAAAGAATTACTGTGTACCTGTCTGCACAGGGAATGAAGAGCAAATAGATTCGTCCCTCAAGGCTGCTTTTTTGGTGTATGGAATGAATTCTGGAGCACTATAAGCGTTTAGTTTCCTATTAAATGAAGCTGATGATCTCTTTTTACAGGCACTGTCTGGCTTTAGACAGATCCATGTTATTGATATGGATACTATAGATGTTTCTAATCTTAACCGACAGTTTCTGTTTCGGTAAGTGGCATTTTCACCATTCAACTCTTGTTTTTAAAATGTACCTAAACAAAATATGTGAATGGTCATCAGTTGGTCAAATGTTGTTAAAGATTACTGAACTTTTGCATCACAGTAATACTCATAATGAGCTAAATGTTGTGTGTGCTGCTTTCTTGTTTTGAGATCTGTGGTGTCATCGTTCGATTGTGGAGAAAATTAACATACATTCCTTACCATTCAAATACAGCTAACGACTAATGGAAAAGGTGATACCAAAGCATAATGCACACAGATTGAAATATCAATTTTTCTGGTACTCTTTTTCTTCCAAACACAATGAAAAATTGTGGATTTTTTTTTTGGCGCTGGGAACTGTAGTTATGTGGATATATTTAGATACCAGTGGGACTCTCATACCTGATCTTTACAGGGATGCCTAAATGTTACCCATATCAGTAAACTGTCCTACAGTAATAATTAGTGACTTATTTCAGTTTTGCATTGCCTAGAGTCTGAAAAGATTGAATCTACTCGAACAATGCATTTGAAATTGTTTGGTTTTTTTCCCAGACCGAAGGATGTTGGGCGACCAAAAGCAGAAGTTGCAGCAGAATTCCTAAACAGCCGCATTCCCAACTGTGCTGTCGTAGCGTATCCTTTTATAGAGAAGTAGTAGCCCTGAAGGCTTCAAAAACCCTCAAACTCTGTAGGTGGTAAGACTATGTAAAGTATTTTGCTGCCTTCCTCTCTTTTTCATACAGTAAAGAAGAGATTCATTCAGCTGGTGACTGAGAATTCTCTCTCAGTGGCATTAGCATGCAGGAAATATGAATGAGGAAAGACTGCTAAGCTTTAAACTGGTTTAGATGTTTCCACTGAGTCTTTATTCAAATGCAATATTCTGGTTTTCACTGAAATACTAGAATTGCAGGTTTCACCAGAGTGTTTTGAGTATGTAACGGCAGGAGACATTAGTTTATAATCATAGATCAGCACTTACTGATACAGGACTTTGTGAAAGCGCATGTTTTGAGCTTCCTAAATAGTTTGCCTGCTGAGTTTCCTCCTGTGTGTGACTGTAACGCTGTGTCCCTTACTTGCTTTGTCAGATGCTACAGCTTTAGCTGTGGGAATTCTGAATCTTTCAATCGTTTAGTTTTTTGAAAAAGCGTAATCTAAAATTCCAGTAATACATTAGCTAATGTTTTGGCTTTAGGTTAGCAAATAGAAAACAGTAAACTCAACTACTTCATAAATATGTTCCTTTACTGGGCTTGCATTCAGCTATTTTAAAAAGATTCAAGACATGGATGAAAGCTTCTATCGACGTAAGTGGTATTTGTTCACCTGCCAAACACCCACTGGTGCTTTACGGGAACGCTGCAATTGTTGCTGCTCACTGCTTTTCCTGGTAGTTAGATTGCTAATTATTTTAGTCTTCTACATTATACTGGAACTACAAGTAACAAATAGACATAACTTTAAATGCATCTGCCATGGAAGTAATCAAGGAGAGGTGTTAAACTGCAGTTGGTTCCTCTGGACTGTTATGGACAGAAAACTTTGCTTGTCTTAAGGACTATGCATTTAATAATAATAATTTTTAAAAGTAATAATCAAAAAGGCTTTAAGTAACGCGTTTCTTTTTTTTTTTCCCCCTAGAGTTTCATATTATTGTTTGTGGGCTGGACTCTATAATAGCAAGAAGATGGATAAATGGCATGCTGGTAAACTCTTCAGTTTTTTCAAAGCCTGGTTATTGCTTGAGTGTAGACAACTGAAATTGAACAGATTTGTGTAGAACATGTTATTAAAATGAAACAAGGGCTGTTGAAACTCACAGCTTTCTGCATCTATTCTTGGTTTTTGTTTATAGGTAGTTTTATTGTTGTGAATCTATTTATAAAATAATGATCTTGAGTATTTACCAGTACTTAAAAAGAAAACAAACCAACAAACCATGAATAAAACCCCCAAATCCTTCAAACCAACTCACGATTTGTTCTGATGTACTAAAGGAAATACTAGCATTTACCAGAGGGGTAAGGGGAGGAGGAGGTGGGCGGTGGAGGTGGTAGGTGAAGTCCTGCACACTGACAAATAAGTAGTGTTTTATACACTATGTACCCTTGAGATAAACTGTATAGTAAGCATTCAATCTTGTGGAGTACCATTAAGAATACATTTTTAGGATTTCTTTTTGTCTTCCTTCATCTGGTTTAAAAAAACAAAGCCCAACACCCCCTCCCTCCCTTTATTCATTAGATGTCATTTTTACACTATGAAGATGGAGTATTGGATCCGAGTTCCATCATACCTTTAATAGATGGCGGGACAGAAGGTTTTAAAGGAAACGTTCGCGTGATTATCCCTGGTATGACAGCATGTGTTGAATGCACGCTTGAGCTTTACCCACCACAGGTAATTGCAGCCAGTGATATTTCCTTCTTTCTTTTTTTTTAATTTTTTTTATTCCTCTGATTTGCTTCTTTCTTTTCCTGGTACTATACATGGTGCATGACATGTTTTCTTCTGGTTTCCTTCCCCTGCCCACACTAGGTCAATTTTCCCATGTGCACTATTGCATCTATGCCCAGACTGCCAGAGCATTGTATTGAGTATGTCAGGATATTGCAGTGGCCAAAGGAGCAGCCTTTTGGAGGTAATTAAGATATTGCACTGGTGCTAAACTGACATTTCTCATTTTATTTAACTTGTTTTCAGTTAGGTCTACACAGCCTTTTTTTTTTTTTTTTTTAAACAATCTGACCTTTTAACCTTATGTTGTATGGAGCTAAACCTCCTCTGAGCTGTGATGAATTTTCACTTCTCGGTCTCACTCTCCAGTTCCACATTTGTTCATGTCGATCTCTCATACTGCACGGTGTCTTTCCTGACTCAAAATACAACCTATAACAGCTCTATAAATTTGTGAAGTTGAAGTAGTTTGTATATAGAATATGTTACAGGTTGCAATGTTTGTAGAAATAATATTCTGAGTCAAGTGTCAAGTTTTAGTAGCTTAATGGGGTATTCATTTTAACCCAAATTAAAACAAGAGTTTTTATTTTAGACAAAAAGAACATTATATTTTGGAAGAACTTACCTTTATATTCTTAACTTTGCTGCAGAAGGTGTTGCATTGGATGGAGATGACCCTGAACATATACAGTGGATTTACCAGAAGTCTTTAGAAAGAGCATCACAATTTAATATTAAAGGTGTTACGTACAGACTCACCCAAGGTAGGGATGCAGCATTTCCCTAAGGTTGTGGCATTTGCAGTTAGGCTTGGTTGACATTCTTTGGGTTTTTTATGACTAAGTTGGCAGCTCTGCTGAGAAAGAAATAGTTCTTGTCTCCCTGAACATCTTAAAAGAGAAACAAGCAGTTTGGTTCTTGTGCCAGCACAAATATTTTAATGATGAATCAGATGTTTAGGCACTCATGGTGAATCGGAGGAACTTATCTTGGACAAAACTGAACGTTCTTTTTGCCATTTTATTTTTAACCTGGAGCAGCTCCACAGTTTACACTGTGACCACTTTTGCTGGGTCAAAGAGCAGGAACAAAAGGATGCGATTGCCTCTGATTGCCTCTTTTAGCAACAGCAACAATTTCCGCCATTTTAGGCTGGTTTAGCTATAGCATCTGTTCTGTACTGCTGTGTATACCTCTATTCCCATGCAAGCACAGAATGCTGCCACTGATTTAATCAGCATTTTAAACTAACCAAATAGAAAAGAAGTGGAGAATCTCATACAAGATCTCCAGAATTTGTGGTTAAATTCTATTTGTTGACTTGTAGTCCTGAGAATGCTTCTGAAATGCTGGGCTTGAAATGCCACCATTGAACCTCGGTTGTGTGCCTTTCTATCCAAAAAGGATGAACTCATTTCTTGTGTATCTTCCTCAGATTCCACCCTGTGTGTTGCAGATACAGTTTTTTTTTTTCTTCGCAGCAGTTTATACTGGCTTCTCTAGTAGTATTTTTTTGGCATAGATAAATGAGATAAATGTGAGCTCCAGTTACAAAATAATATTATGTACATGCAAATGGCTGCACAGTTTTCAGCATTTGAAGATGGCTTCATTAGAAAGTATATGACAGAAAGAAGGCAACGTTGACAATTTTATGCATGTTTTCTCAGGTATGAAGGGATACAGGTCAATAATGAAAAGCTAGAGGAACTTCCGACTACTTAGGAATGTGCTGCCTTTTTGGCAGACCTGAAAAAAAATGCACAAACTTGTGTGCACAGGAAATGTTCTTTAGATCTGTATGTGTACTGTGCTCTTTGAGCGGATGGGCTCTGTGAGGAGAGTTGGATGAAGATGCCAGTACAGTTGGGCAAGCCTGTTCTTGCAGAAGGAATTCCAAACCCAAATGTGATTTCTTTGTGCATTTCTCCAGTTAAACAGGAATAGAACTGAGTTTTAAATTAATCTTCCATGCTAAATACAAAATACTTGGGTTTGGAATTTGTTCACTGGTTCTTTTTGTGTGCCACCTTCTTTTTCTCAACATGCTTGATCCATTCCTAAAATTAAAAAAGCTGTATTTTTTTTTTTTTTTAAACAGGGGTAGTTAAACGAATTATTCCAGCAGTAGCTTCTACAAATGCGGTAATTGCAGGTATGCTAAAAGAACTTGTTTCACTTCTGCTTTACAGGCTTTAGAGTTTAAGGCAACAGTTTGGAATCAAGAACTTGAGGGAGGATAATAGTGATGTTTGAATGGGTCTGACTTATTCTTATGCATTTCCATTTTTCATAGAGAAACTGCATGTGACCATAGAAATTGTAAGCTCAAGTGTGACTGTGGAAGTGAGCAAAAGCATTTGAGACTGGAAAAATAAATAAATTGGAAAACATGGTATATGAGCTCAACACAGTCTCAGAGTAGTGCCAGATCTATGGTGTTTTTCCACAGAACTACCAGCCACCTTCAGATGTTTGTTTTTCTCTTTACAAATTCTTATACTTGACTTTATTTTGTTACTTCTTCAGTGCAATTCTGTGCACTAATGCCTGCATGCTCTGAGAGGTAGAAAGTGAAGAAACTGTGTTTGTTTTTTTTTTTCCCTCATTCCAGCTGTTTGTGCCACTGAAGTTTTTAAAATAGCTACAAGGTATGTCATTTCTTATTAATAACATACGTGGTTCCCAACGTAATGACTTGTATTAACACCAACATACTTGTCGTTATAGCGCATACATTCCTCTTAACAACTACTTGGTGTTCAATGATGTGGATGGATTGTACACGTACACATTTGAAGCTGAAAGAAAGGTTAGTGTCATTAAAGGGCTGTTTCCTTGTTTTTTATTGAACTTAAGCAGTTTGTGTGTCTCTTGGCCCCACTTCTGAAGTTATAAAAGCAGGAACTACAGTGTTACTAGTCTACTACTTCTCCAGAGTGTTGCTTTTAGCATGTAGGCTTTTTTTTTTTTTCTTTTTTAAACTCCTGTGTTTTTAAGGTCTGGTGGTGATGACAGTGGCGGTCTGTCCATGTCTGGGGTTGGTTGAACCTGGAGAAAAAAGAGGCTCACAGGAGACCTTCTAGCTCCCTACAACTCCCTGAAAGGAGGTTAGAGCCAAGTGAGGGTCAGTCTCTTCTCCTAAGGAACATGTGATATGACAAGAAGAAACGACCGCAAGTTGCGTGATGGAGGTTTAGATTAGCCATTAGGAAAAATTCATTCCCTGAAAGGATTGTCAAGGCCTGGCCCAGGCTGCCCAGAGCAGTTGTGGAGCCCCCATCCCTGGAAGGGTTGAAGAAGCCATGTGTATGTGGTTCTGAGGGACGTGGTTTAGTGGTGACCTGGCAGTGCTGGGTTAACAGTTAGACTCCATGATCTTGAGGGTCTCTTCCAACTAAATTATACGATTCTATCTAGAGTAGCAGGACCGTTTATATCCAGATCAACAGAGGTTTTATTTGATGTCCTTGTAATGAAACTTTTTCTTCTACCTATCAGTTTGTTACCAAAAACTATGGCATAGTGTTTAATGGCATATTTAATTTTTACCTGTTTAATTTTTTTTTAGCAGTAGCTTCTGGTATAGGAAGGTTCTTCAAACAGCTATTTCTGTGGTGTCTGCTGGTACAACATTGGTATCTCAGCTGCTTCTGCAGAGGAGAACACTACTTATTTGAAAGGGAATCGTGAAGATTTCCGCTGTAATACAGGAAACACTGTTTACAAAATAAGATACACAATCTTAAGAAGACTCATAAGCAGATCTTCTCAAAAAGAGGTTATAACAACAACTGATTTCATAGTCTATAGTATTAAATTTTAATCAGATGAAATTTGTAGTTCATAAATACTAAGCTGCTGTTGGGAGCCAGTGGAATAGTGGTGGAGTTCACAAGGAATTTTTTTTTTTTCATTAGTATTTGCAACAGTATTAATATTTCTAGAGGTAAAACTTTAAAAAAAAACCCCACAAACATACATTTTGACACTTCATTAGCAGCACTTTAAAAATCATATTTAACATAATGTGTGCATTCTTCTGCTGCTTTGTTGTAGGAGAACTGTCCAGCCTGCAGCCAACTTCCCCAAAACATAGAGATTTCCCCATCAGCTAAACTGCAGGAGATCTTGGATTACTTGACAAATAACGCTTCATTGTAAGTGTGTGACTATTCTGACTTACTTGATAATTTTTGGTAGTCTAGTGTTTCTAAAAAAAAGTAATTTCTAAATGTATGTTTACCTGATTGTTCTTTTAAAAAATGTTTTCTGCTTAGGCAAATGAAATCTCCTGCAATCACAGCAACTATGTATGGGGGAAATAAAACACTTTATTTGCAGGTAATCTGAACATACTTAATTATCTTTAATAGTCTTAATTTATTTAAACTCACTTCCCTGAATTTGAAATTAAATATTTTGGCTTTTTTTAATTTATTTTTGGCAGACTGTAGCTTCAATTGAAGAACGAACAAGGCCAAATCTTTCCAAGACACTAAAAGGTATCAGGCAGTTGTCATGTGTAGATTTTCAAGATCCTGCTCTAAACAAAGTTATTTTCATCCCTCCGCATGGCGTGTTTAGCTTTATTTTGCGCTATGCAGTAGGATTTGCTTTATTTTGCTTTCTCAGGTTGCTCAGGGATGAGCTTTGAATTGCTGAAATGTGAAGTTTGGGCAGATGCAGAGAAAAAGTACTTCAGCAAAGCAAACTGATAGTGATGTAAACTAAACACACCGCAGTGGTGGTTGGTGGATTTCTGGACAAGGTCTGTTAGTTTCCTGCGTGAATTAGAGGAACGTTAGTTTAGCGAGTGAGCTGTTTGCAGCTTTATTTCATCATATTTAGGATTTGTGAGAATGGCATTCATAACTTTTCTTTTATTAATTAAAAAAAAGACAAACCACATGGATTTTACTCTACTTCAAACTTTCTGTTTCAGAACTGGGGCTTGTGGATGGCCAGGAACTTGCAGTTGCTGATGTGACTACACCACAGACTATGTTGTTCAAGCTTCACTTTACCACTTAATTTATTCCTGAGTAAACCGCGTTACACGGCGAGAGAAATCTGTGCCCACCATGTGAACCAAACATGCTCTGAGCGTGTTCCAGCACCTGAAATGTTCATGTTCATACTAGCAGTGCTCAAGGTTAGGTAATACAAATGAATCACCATATCTCAGAATTGTCCATAGAAGCCAGTATTTGATGGAATTATATTTGTATAAATGCTTATTAATGTACAGAACTGATGAATACACTTTTTTCTCAGTTTTTGTTGTTAAAATATTAATGCTAATATACTTCCGGACACATGGAAACTTTTTTTTTTAAAGTGGCCAAAAGTCTTGATGTCCAGACGTGCACATGTATATGCAAAGAGAAGACCCTTTTAAGAGGAACCACAACGATCTGGTTTTAAATTGTAGCACTTCTACATGCTTGGTGGGTCACCTGAAAACCAAAAGATTAACAGGAGCATTTTCATCTTATTTGACATTTATTTGATCGATTTTATGCAATGTGTTAAGCATGGAAGAGATGACTTTGCAAGCAAACCTGAAAGGACAAAATGATCGACTGTCCCTGAAAGCAGGGATGTGTCCGCTCGCAGACCCCAAGCAGCTGCTGTGCACAGTATTGCAGGAATATGTTCTAGTATCATTGGTGCTGTTCGGGTATTTATTAATAAAAAAATCATAAGGACACCTTAAGTTTGTGGCTTATCAGTGGACAGGCAAGAGAGATTGTAACCTCAATTAGAAAATCTAGGGCATCATTGGTCTGCTTTAAGCAGAGACCTTTCAGTAAGTCGTGCCAGTACCTCAGTGTGGATTCTCTGATTTACTTGATGTGTATGAAGTGGGGGCACTTTACTGTCATTTTTAACAGCTCTGCAGCGTTTCAAGCTGTTAAAATTGGCTTCATATGCTGTGGGACTCAAAGCAGGGCATTGAGGTGCTGAGGTTTAGAAGAGCGCATATTGGGTTCATTATTTGTGCTAAGCAGCCGAAGGAAGCATTAAGAAGCCGGAATTAAAGTTGTCTTTTTAGCGTCTACTCTGAAGGCTTTGCTGTCGCAGCAATCAGAGGACTCCCTGCCATGGCGGGTACCGAGGCGGAAGTGGAGGTGAGATGTTCCGTCCGCCATGATAGGTACTGAGGCGGAAGTGGACGTGGGCGGTTCCGTCCGCCATGACAGGTACCGAGGCGGAAGCTCTTGCTCCGCCTCTTGTAGCGTGTCCGCAGGGCGGCTGCGCGCAGCCTTGTTTGCGACGTGGAGCCCGGCGGCGCGCAGGCGCGGGCTCGCCCGCCCCGCCCTCCCCGCGGAGTGGAGCCCAGCCCAGCCCAGCGCAGGCCGAGGCCGCCGGCCCCGCCGCTGCTGGGGAGCGGGCTCTGAGGCCAGGTCGCTCCCCGCCCGCTTCTGTGCTCGTGGCCCGGTGCCGCCGCCTCCGCGCGGGACGGGGCAGCGCGGAGCATGAGCTGGTTCAACGCCTCGCAGCTGTCCAGCTTCGCCAAGCAGGCGCTGTCGCAGGCCCAGAAGTCCATCGACCGGGTGCTGGACATCCAGGCCGAGGAGAGCCCCTGGCCCGACGCCGTCATCCCCGACTATGGCGACGGTAAGTGTGGGTGCCAGCGGGCGGCCCTCGCCGTGCTCCCAGCCCCCAGTGTGGGGCGGGCAGAGCCGCCTCGGCTCCCAGCCTCCTGCCCGGCCCTTGCAG
This sequence comes from Coracias cyanogaster, assembly GCA_033124195.1. Lineage (NCBI taxonomy): Eukaryota > Metazoa > Chordata > Aves > Coraciiformes > Coraciidae > Coracias > Coracias cyanogaster. Next base: position 19,779 of record JAVSBS010025240.1, on the reverse strand, counting down.
CCGGGGTGGCACCTTCCCCTCACCCTCCTCCTCCTTCACCTACCTTCCCTGCCTCTCCCCCTTAACCCGGGTTGGGGGTTTAACCGGCCCTCCCCGTCCCAAGCCCGTTCTGCAAGACCTGTGGTACTCGTGGTTCCCCACTTATAGGTGAGGGAGGGATAACACTGACAAAAAGGTGAGGAAGCCTCAGCAGCACACGCGGTTCCTGGTGGTTGTCCCTAGTGTTGAGCTTTGTTGCATGCATAGCACTGCCCTTGTTACCCGTTTCTCAAGGCGTTATTTTTTTTTGCCGAGGGTCTAATAGGTGATAAAACCACTTAGTTAAAAAAGGGGAGATCGTGTTCTTTCTGAAGCAAGCATGGATTCACTTTTTGCGACAGGAAGAGTAGAGTAGAAGCTGAAAGTCCAGTCCGTGTAAATCAAGCGAAGTTTCCACTTTTTGTGCAGTTAAGTTCATAATCCTCTAACATCTGTTGGAAAGAATGTGTTTGTGGAAGAATTGTCACAGCTTGGTTATGAGGAAGTGTCTCTGTTGTATGTGTGCTAGTGTAGAACCTGAAAGAATGATCAGTCCTCAGTTGCTGTTTGGAAATGAAAGAGCAAAAAGGAACTCTCCCTACAGACTTTTTCCTTCTCCGTAATTAATACACTAAAGGTAAGAATGAACAAATAAAAGGATGGGAAGCTAAGTCATCTGGAATCAGTGTCCTTATTGCAACTATATCTGGGAGAATGCATGTATTGTAGGAGAAGGCTATTTCCAGGTGTACCCACAGCAGAGTTAGATTTCTGAAAGCTGTAACAGTTGAAAGTGTTTTCTAGGTTAGTTGCTCAGCAAAGCTTTGGGTCAGTTTTGCAGGTCTTCAATCCTTTGTGGGAGCAAGGGCTCAGCAGTCACTTCTGTAGTCCACTGTCGTCTTAAATTACAGGAATTGTTTATGGAAGACTGTATCCTGTAACTTTAGACTTGTCCAAATTGGTTTTTAATCTAATTTTTATATTTCTAGTTGTAGTAGTTCTGTAATTCGTAAGGAAAAGATTGGCCTGTAGCTGTTTTTTCAGGGTAAAGTTGTTTGTTTTTAATAGAAATAAGGATATTTTCTGCGTATTACAGTTCATTCACAGGGCTTTTTCTGAAGCTATTGAATCATAGACAAGGTAATAATAAACCAGATGTTTGTGGTATTTTTGGCAATGAGTGTAGTAATTATCTGTTTTGAGATCTTGAGGCTAGTAGCTATCAACACTTTCTGAAAGTTATAATCTCCTTCAAATGTTATAACTGGGTGTTTTTTAATAGATACTGCTATATAAAGTGAGCTTGTTTTTAAGTAGCCTGAAATGGAGACATTATCCAGATTATGTTTGTAGATACAGAATCAAATTGGATATTATTTTTTAAATTATATTTCTTATTTGGGATGCTACTGAAGTACAATGTTGAAATTCTTGCTGCCCTTGCTGTTGATAACAAGTCCTGGAAAAGCTGCAAGAAATAGGGTAATGGGAACTGTTGCCATTATTTTAGGGCAGCTTCAGAACGAATCAATTCAGTATTTTTTCCACAGAAGAGGAAGAAAACTGTCATCTTAGCTGGGCTGCTGACAATGTGTATTGTCAGCTTCATGCTGTTGCTAGGTATGTGAGGAAAAATATGAAGCTTATCACAAACTGAAAGGACAAGAACCCTTCTTACATTGTAAATTCTACGAATATTTAAAGCTTTTTTTCTCATTTTCTGTAACAGTGTGTGAAGTGCTTGTCCGTGTGCTACTGACAGATAACTTTTAAGAACTAGCAATTGTTTCCTCCTTTTGTAATATGTATAATCCCATTTGCTTGTTCCCTTTGCAAAGGAAATGCTTGGGTTTTGTGGCCAAGTAGACTTGTAGCTCTCAGAATGCTGTGTGGGCTTGTTTCCCCTTCCCAGACACTTATCTTCATCTTCTTCTGAGAAACTCTTGGATTTACTGATGTAATTTGTGGACAGTTTCTTTCTGCCTTCTGCCTTTGCTTAAGCCGCTGTTTAACACAGAGGGAGCAAGTTGGTTCCACTCAGGTACTCCTACTTTCTAGCGGTGTCCGTGTCCAGCTTAAGTCTTAGGGTTACTTCGTGTCTCCCTTAGCCTTCTTTTGCTTTGTCTAAAACAAAAAATGATGCTCTTTGTGTTAATGTATAACACACACTTCAGGGAAAAAAAAAAAGTTTTCAGTATAATGTAACTTGAACTGTTGCATCTAAAAAGACAAATACTAAAAAAAAACCCAAAACATTTTAAGTGTTCTTGGCTTATCTCTTCTTCTTTTTTTTTTTTTTTTATTGTTTTAGGAACAAGTTCTCTCATAAGTGGAGGATGGGATACATCTTCCTGGGGCTTAAGCCCAAATGCGGAACCACCAAACCAGCCGATATCACCAACAGCCATCACTAAGCCAGTGAGGAGGACGGTAGTAGATGAATCTGAAAACTTCTTCAGTGCCTTTCTCTCTCCAACAGACGTTCAGAGTATACAGAAAAATCCAGTGGTGTCCAAACCTCCAGCCAAATCACAGCGACCCAAAGAGGAGGTGAAAAGCACTTTAAAGGAGTCTCAGCACTCCAGTCAGCTGGAGGCATCAGTGACGACAGAGGCAGAAGTGAAGGATTCCTCTGTAGCTGGCTTAGTGGACTTGAAAAACCTTGATACTCCTAAGGAGAAATTAGAAGAGAATTCTGTGCTTAAATCTAACGCCAAGCACGAAGAAACAACAAATGAAGTTACTGACAAAAAAGCATCTGATCTAAATTTGGAAGTAGCTGATGATGCTCCTAATGAGAAATCCAGTGTAGGAGGGGACGGAACGGGAGGTGCACCAAACACCGCTTCACAGCCTCTTAATGCAGGTACCAAAGACATGGGTTTGGAAACTAAGGAGCGAAAGACTGAGGACAGGCAAAGCAACACACCCTCACCTCCAATTAGCACTTTCTCCTCCGGGACATCCACAACTAGCGATATTGAAGTTCTGGACCATGAAAGCGTAATAAGTGAGAGCTCAGTAAGTTCAAGACAAGAAGCAGCAGATTCAAAATCCAGTCTTCATCTAATGCAAACATCATTTCAGCTTTTATCTGCATCTGCCTGCGCAGATTATAACCGTTTAGATGACTTTCAAAAAATGACTGAGAGCTGCTGCTCCTCTGATGCTTTTGAAAGAATTGATTCTTTTAGTGTGCAGTCTTTAGACAGCAGGAGTGTAAGCGAAATAAATTCAGATGACGAGTTATCAGGAAGGGCTTCTGCTTCTGCGTCTGTTGCTGTCAGTCCTTCTGCGCCAAAGACAGAAACGGTTGATGCCCTGAAAAATAAATCTGAAAACTTGAATGATGCTCCCATTTTACATGCTGAGGAAGCTGAGATGGAGGAGAGCGGGAGAAGTGCGACCCCTGTGAATTCTGAGCAGCCAGATGTTTTGGTTGCTGCTGTGCAAGCTGCTGAAGAACAGGTTGTGAAAGAGGAAACTGAGCCACAGCAGCAGGGTACTGCTGAAAAATTATTAGAAGAGGACACTCAAAAACAAGAGCTTGAAAAGGTAACTGTAAATTTTTTTTTTTTTGCAAACACACCCTTTAATTACAAGTGCAGCTCCTATAATCTTCTTGTATAGGTATTAGTTTCATCTTACTTGAATGAATTAATTGATGCTGAACTACCTTTACCTTGTAGAAAACTGTCCTTGATCTTCTGCAGTGGAAGAATAGGGCTGAAATTTCTGGGCAAATAGTTTTGAGTTTCACCTAACCCACTTAGTTATCATTATTGTGAATTGTGAGCAGTGCTAGCAAATGGGAAGCCTTGAGAAGTCAGATGTGTTATTTTAATTCTTTGGTGCAAAATTTTTTTTCTCTGAAGGGTGGAGGAGATTCCTTGAAGTATATTTATTTGAATTATGGAACTACAAGGATAATTTCAGCAATAATTGAGATAATAATTTTGTAAGCATTTCTTTCCACAGACTTAAACTGTCAGAACTTGATTACATTCCAAGAGTATTATTCATGTTCTGTGAGGATAGCAGTACTTAGTGTAAATAAGTCCTTTTTACTAGGTAAATTAATGTTTACTTTTAGCAGGAATAATCTTTACTTTTAAAAAGCAGGTATGCTAGGCTTTTTTAATGAGGAAGATAAGGATAGTTCTGGATAGCAAATCGATTAAAAGAAACTCCTATGGCTAGCTTAGATAGATGGGGTGACTAGAAATGGGATGAAGTAGGACATGCAAGTGTGTGGAAAGCTAAACCGGAGCATTGAAGCAGTGTGTTTTGTCCAGCTCTGCCAGTGGATTACGTGCACTATCATTTTTCCCATTTCCTTTCTCACCTTCCTTTGTTGTTGTTTTTAATTTCTGAGCTCCTTTGGCCTGCATTTTGTTCTGTTTCTTTGCATTTTGCTTTGCTCATAGTCTGTGCCTAACCTGTGACATAACTGGGCCCTTCTCCCGGCCCTGCCCTGTGAGCAGGTTTGCAATGCTGCTCTGTTTCTGACAAGAGAAAAGTAGTTGCTTATGGGAGTTCACAAAACCCCCATGCAAGCTGTGTTTTAAGGAAAGCATTTTTTTGGTGTAAATTGTACAGAATATTGGTGTAAATTTCTTGGGGAACTCCAGAGCCATGGCCTGTTATCCCTAAGTTCCTATCTTAAATGGTTATACTTTGTGGGAAATAGTGATAATAGACCTCAGCAAAATTTGCTTTTTATTGGCCACATTGAGCTACACTTACAGAGTCTGTTTCGTTTGTTTATATTTGTATATTTTCCTGTCTCTTTGTTATTTCTCTATGTTTAGCTTTCCAAAATCTGGTATTAAGCAATTATTTTGATAAATCTGTTGCTGTTTTGCTGCTTTTTGCTAAAGTCTCACAGAACATACCTGCCAGTGTAAACTGTTCTGTAAAGAGTGGCATAAGGAGCACTAGAAGTCTTAATGGTTCATGTTAACTATTGTTTCATAGGCTACCAGCTCTGTTTAAAAACTTAATCTATAATTAAATGTAACTGTTGATGATTTGCCGAGGAACTTAGCTGAGCCACATGTGCTTACTTAGTAGGATTTTTACACCTGCAGAAAACAGTTGTTGTGTATTTAGATACTGCTTGATTCTAAATTAGTGTGGCAGAAATACTGTATAATCCTCACTGACTTTTACCTCAAATTCCTAAAAACATTGACAAGCTCAGCTTTAAATAGTGTTGGGAGGGAATGGCGGGGGGAGAGGGGAAGCCTGCCCCTCTTGTGTTTTAACTGTCCCATCCATCTGATCTTTATCTGTAAAAACATTGTCCAGATGATTGATTCATTAACTGAGAAACTGGAGAAGAGGGAAATACAGTTATTAAGTACTAGTAAAGAAAAGGCACGCCTGGAAGAAGCTTATGATAACCTAAAAGAGTAAGTATGAAAACATACACAGTAGTGGGTGTAACTGTAACTTTACTGTAATAAAATTAGTAGACAAAATTGTGAAACAAGTAGCTTTCTAATGAGAACAAAGGTCGCAAGGGATGTGCCCTGTTTGGGAAAAGTGGAAATAATGACTGCATGTGCTGTGGGGGTATTTTTTTTTAAGACACATTTTTTTTCTTGGGGCCAAAATCTCTTTTGGGAAGAGGCTAGTGAAAAAATTTTCAATAAGTAAGCAGTAGGAATGACAAGCAGAGATGTAGAGTCAGACTTGGTTATTTATAAAGATCTTTATTATAAGCCTGGATTCAGCTTTTAGGGGAGACTGACTTTTCTCGTACAGATGAATGAACCTGATTTATTAAGTGATTTGCTGACTAAAATCATGAAAGTGTGGTAGAAGGGCTGGTTGGAGGGAAAAACCTGAAGTCGTTATTCAGTTGAAATTAAAAGGGAAAAAATGAAAAGTTGGATTTATCAGTTTACTGATTGAATATAGTTTACAAATTTACAGATAATTTGTGAAGGTGTTATTTAATGACTAAATTTGATCTTAACTTGAAAAATGCATTTAATCATTTGCCCTGCATATGGTGCAGACTATGATTAATAAGAAAGAACTGAAGGGACAAAACATTTAAGGTAAATCAAGCATTTTATTGTTTTCACGGGTAAATTACTGAATTAATAAAGATAATTGGTTAGTGCTTTTAATATGGATGTATTTTTTAACTTCTGGTTAATATGTGTAAAATAAAAAAAAAACCCAAAACCTAAATCACATCTTAAAAGCATTTGATGCAACCTGTTGCAAACTGCTTGGAATATCACCTAACCCTGCAACTGTTCCAAAATATTAATTTTAAATGTAGTGAAATGTTCAGAATGAAAGGAGAGAGCAGTAGCCTTTCATCTCTTAAAGAGGAGTTTGCTCAGCGAATTGCGGATGCTGAAAAGAAGCTCCAGCTAGCGTGCAAAGAAAGAGACGCAGCTAAAAAGGTAATTTGGATTTTGATGAAATTAATGTTTATTATTTTAGAACAGAGTTAAATTTGAGGTAGATTCCTAACAAACAAAGCTAGGGAAAAGCATGAGGCTGACATCTGTTCTCTCAGGGTATTAGTAACTGGCATAAGCTGATTCTGGCCTCCCAGGCTCGTTATTTCCTTGTGTGAATACACATGTATTCTGGTTGGGGAACTCATTAAGTTAAAGTTAGTCTGGAGGGGAAAAAAGGTTTAACATCTTCTTTCATTTACCTTGTATCCATATTTGTGTTTGGGTTGGTGTGAGGGAGAAGGATGGCCTGGTTGGGGACGGGGGAAGTGGCAAAGAGTGGCAATGACTTCTTTAGAGGATTAACTGGCAGGAAAAATAAGGCCTGGTGATAGATTGGTTTGGAGTGAGCAAAGAAGTCTGCAGCAATGAAGTTTGTGGAGTTCAAATGTTCTTGAGCTGGTATGACAGCATTACCTTTCTCTAGCTTATTGCTAGTCTGCAAAAAGTAAACTCAAGCTTGTAACTGGAAAAAAAAAATATTTTTCATAGTTGTTTTATCACTGTCTGTGTCCCTGTCTCAGCACAGTAGTAAGTTGAAATAGAAAAATATCTGGTACCTGTGTGTAAATATAACATTTTTTATTATGTTACAAAAGTTTCAAATATAGAAAGTGAAATGGAAGGAGGAGCTGGAACAAATTTTACAGAGAGTTTATGAAGTCTCAATCCTTGGAGGTTTGGAGACTTGCTGGAATAAGGCTCTGAGCAATCTGATTTGATCAGATAATCTCCGGAGTTCCTTTCCGACCTAAACTGTTGTCAAAGAAAAGCCTTTTGAGAGGAAGGAGAAAAGAAAAAGGTGATCGCGGTAGATTAATGTGCATTTTCCCCTATATATACTTTAATAAATGGCCCTAAGTATTTTATCCTATTACTTAGGAAGTAAAGACTGTTAAAGAAGAATTGGCTACTAGGCTTAATACCAATGAAACTGCTGAATTACTGAAAGAAAAAGAAGAACAAATCAAAGGATTGATGGAGGAAGGTGAGAATTAAAATTTCTTTAATAGTAGGAATTTGTAGAATAATTTGAAATGTACTGAATTCACATACAAGCTGTCTTTATATGGGAACAATTACAACATTAGAAGCATGTTGGATGTTCCTGAACATTTGAACTATTTAACTTAATAGCGAAGAGCAACAGGGAGGGGTCAGATGCCAGTGGCTGGAGGGGCACTTTCTGCAGGGTTCATTAAAAGGTGCTGTGAGATAAAACCAGGGTGAGAAATCTAACTAGGGCATAGCTCAAGGCATTCCTACAATGTCTGCTGTGCTAGTTTTAAATTTTGATAGTAAAATATAGTTTTTAGATTAACAGACCAATTTGTTGGTTTTTTTTTTTACTCATGTGATGAGCTCACTTGCTTTAATTTCAAAACCTCTCACTACAGCTTAGTGTAGCAAGGTTGTCTCAGGATGAGAGACTTAAAACCTAGGAACTTGTACATGAAAAAATGTACAAATATTTTCATACATATTTGATTTTTATTTTTATGAGACTGAAGAGCAGGGGGAGGTGTGACTAGAGAGAGTTCGTAGAATAACAGCAATATGCACTGGCTTTATGTTCATTTTCATCACAGGAGAAAAGCTTTCCAAACAGCAGCTGCACAATTCCAACATTATTAAGAAATTAAGAGCCAAAGAGAAAGAGAGAGAAAGTACTAACACAAAACAGAGCAAAAAGATTAAGGAACTGGAAGAGGAGTTGCAGCATTTAAAACCGGTGAGATATTGGGGATTTTTATTTTTCTTTTTGTATCAGCTGCAGAGTAGCCTTTTGGGAGGCTCTAGATAGACTGATTTTCTTCTTTTTTGTTTTGTTTTGTTTTGTTTTGTTTTCTGGGAGACTTCTATATTTCATATTATTGGAACACTGAGAAGTGTTGTGAAAGTGCTCTGGCAGGGGGGTTGGACTAGAAGATCTCCAGAGGTCCCTTCCAACCCTTACCATTCTGTGATGTGATTTCTGTATGTGTTCTCAGAGCAGTTTAAAACTGTGGTCAGGTTCTCTTCAGCTGCTTGTTTACACTTGCAGTGCTGGTTATCAGGTGGGCTGAACAAATTTATTACGCTAAATTTTAGTTGGAAAACCCATACGAGCAAAATCTGGGTGTTATTTTTGCTCAGTTAGTGATTGAATCAAGACCTTGAAAGCAGTAGACCCAATATGAGGAAGTATGTGAAACTGTGGTGAGGAGCCCCCTCCTCTGCGCAAGGTGCAGGAGCAAAACCTTTCTCCTTTGGTGTAGTGTTAGATGGGTTTAGTCATTTTGTGCAACTTCATCCTGAATTGGTTGCCACAGTTGCCATTATGTCTACTTCCTATACTGGGATTAGTCTCATGCTTCTTGTTTGCACCCTGATAGGTGCTTGATGGCAAGGAAGACCTTGAGAAGCAACATCGAGACAGCATTAAACAACTGAACAGTGTTGTAGAGCGACAAGAGAAGGAACTTGCTAAACTTCAGGCAGAAGTGGAAGACCTTGAAGAGCAGAACAGGAGTGTCCAGGCAGCGCTTGACAGTGCATACAAGTAGGCAGATACTTTTGTGCCTATCTTCAACCATACATTCAGCTTCTGTGTCTGTTTCTTGTGTGGTGCTTGTGAAATGTTAATATGTAACAAAGTTATTGGCAAAGTCACTGTTGGCATTGTATAAACTGTAAATGCGTTGCTGTTTGTTTTCCCGCCCCAGGGAACTTGCAGATCTTCATAAAGCTAATGCAACAAAGGACAGTGAGGCGCAAGAAGCAGCTCTAAGTCGGGAAATGAAGGCAAAGGAAGAGCTTGGCTTAGCTCTGGAGAAGGCCAAGGATGAGGCGCGGCAGCAACAGGAAGCCTTGGCAATTCAGGTGGGTCTTAAATGCAGTGAATAAAACTTCTTCATTGCACAAATGACTGTTCTTGGATGGTGTGAGCATCTGATGTAATGAACCAGGTGCAATACAAGGTGGAACTCATTTTTGTGTACTTAGCAAATACCCAATGGACTTCTTCCCTGTGAACATGTTCAGTCTTTAGTGGTAGTTGTGCTGAGCTTTAAAATACTAATTTTATTTTTAAATACTTTTACTTGTCTAAATAAAAGGACTTTGGCAGACTCTGTGCTACATTTGTAGTGCTTTTACTGTGATGGCAAAGTTCAAGAAATTTAGTTGGACAAAATTTTTAGTGATAGATAAATGAGCGTAGCTATCTGTGTACACACAAAACTTAAATCTTTATCTAGTCTGACAGTGTTTAAAAATGTAGCAACCAATAGGTGGTACTAGAGCTTCTGGCAAGAGATTAGTGACCATGTCTTGTTGATTTAGGTGGCGGACCTGAGGCTAGCGTTGCAACGTGCAGAACAGCAGGCGGCAAGAAAAGAAGACTATTTACGCCAGGAAATTGGTGAACTACAACAGGTGCTATAGCAAGTAGATGATGCCAACTTGTATCTGCAAGGGGGGCTTCTGAAAACTTAAAATGAAATGCTAGCATGATATTAGTAGCCTGAAAAATAGGCTTTGTTTTTCAAATTACCTGCAATATTTGTCTGGTGTAGAACAATAAAAATCATAGAATCATAGAATGCTTTGGATTGGAAAGGACCTTAAAGATCATCTATTTCCAACCCCCTGCCATGAGCAGGGACACCTTCCGCTAGACCAGGTTGCTCAGAGCCCCAGCCAACCTGGCCTCAGACACTTCCAATGTTGGGACATCTGCAACCTCCTTGGGCAACCTGTGCCAGCGTCTCACTACCCTCATAATGAAAAATTTCTTCTTTACATCTGATCTAAATCTGCCCCTTTCCAGTTTGAACCCATTATCCCTCATTCTATCACTATAAGCCGTTGTAAAAAGTCCCTACCCAGCTTTCCTGTAGGCCGCCTTCAGGTACTGGAAGGCTGTAATAAGGTCTCCCGGGAGCCTTCTCTTCTCCAGGCTGAACAACCCCAAGTCCCTCAGCCTGTCCTTGTAGGAGAGATGTTCCAGACCTCTGATCATCTTCATGGCCTCCTCTGGACCTTCTTCAACACGTCCACGTCCTTCTTGTTTTGGGGGCTCTAGAGCTGGACGCAGTATTCCAGGTGGGGTCTCATGAGAGCAGAGAAGAGGGGGAGAATCACCTCCCTCAACCTGCTGGCCACGCTTCTTTGATGCAGCCCACATATTGAAACAAAATAATAATTTTTTTTTTATGAAGCGTTGTAAATGGAACGTTACCATTTTAGTATAAGTACAGCCCTTACCTTTGTGGTAGTCCTCTAAAATTGCTAGCAAATCATGTTGCAAATGACTCCAGCTGCTTCTTAAGAATATTTTTGTTGTTCTTAAGGTCCAGAAGATAGATTGTTGCCAAAATGTTTCCAGTGATGTCCAGAGACCTGGATGTTTCTGGGCCACTGTTCTGTCATGTATCTAAAAATGTTAAGCTTCTGTCTTGTAATTTCACATGTTAGTGTGAGTTCAACCACATGAATTTTAGAATGTAAAGCAATTATAGAGCAATAATTTTAGAATGTAAAACAATCGCTGTGTGTTTAGCTGACTTCTGTATTAATCTTTTAATCCATCATATGATTTTAAATCTTAATTATATTAAATTTGTAATTTCAGAGACTTCAAGAAGCAGAGAGCCGGAACCAAGAACTAAGTCAAAGTGTTACCTCTGCTACACGGCCACTTCTCCGGCAGATAGAAAATCTGCAGGCCACGCTGGGAGCACAAACCTCTGCATGGGAAAAACTGGAAAAGAACCTTTCTGACAGGCTTGGTAAGATGTTATTAGCTTCTACTGAACAGTGAGGCTCTTGATGAAGATGTGAGATGGCTGAAGGTAAATGAAAAGGGCTTGACGTTTGCCCAAAGCATAGGTAGTGGCTCAGGAGAGGTGAGCGCGAAGTGCTGTTCTGTAAGGAAATGGTATGTGGGTTATTCTGCCAAGGCTCATGGACAGATAATTCACTGATTCTCTTTAAAACACAGTGTAACGTAAGATTGTGAGATAGAGGCGCTAAGGTGTACGTGTTCTTACAGCATCTGAAGGAAGGATGGACATTGAGACCCTGAAAGTACACCAGCATTTTCAGTTGTCCAGCCTGGTGCTTAGATTCTGTATTGTAAAGGCACACGTCATTTACTTGCTAAACTGCATTGGTAAGGAGACTTAAATTGTTGATGCTGTGGTAATCTATGATTTAAAATGAAAAATGTATAAAACACCCAAAGGTGAACACGGAGAAACTACTACTTTCTGGAGGCAATCTGTAGCTGCATATTGTATTCTGAAAGTGTGTGAAGTCTCCCTGTGTTCTGAAGCCTCCTTTCCTGTTTTGCTTAGATCCTCTAGCTGTAGTGTGGAAAATACTTCATTTTCTTTACAACAGAAAACAGATTTTTGTTTTTTAAAGAAAAATTCGTTGCATATAAAAAAAATCAAATTCAGTTTTGATACGTAAAGGGCCCATATTATAGATGTTTGACCAAAAAAGTTAAATTCCATGTTTTTCTTTACTTAATATTAGGTGAGTCTCAAACTCTTCTAGCAGCAGCTGCTGAGAGAGAACGGGCTGCCACAGAAGAACTTCTTTCTAATAAAATTCAGATGTCTTCTACTGAATCTCAGAATAGCCTTTTAAGGCAAGAAAATACACGCCTTCAGGCTCAGCTGGAAGCGGAGAGGAACAAACTGAAGAAAATGGAAAATGAGAACAGTAGGTGAGTTGCATTTCTGGTTAACAGCATGTCTAGAATTGGAGTGGAGTGGAATAAGCCATTGTGTACATAACCATCTGCAGCAGATCTGTGCAAGTCAGAAGGGATGATTCTTTTGGGTGTTGATGCGACGGTGCAAAATGATGGTAATTATTGATAAGGTTACCCAGCTTGTTGGGGATGCTTTGTTTCATGCTAAAGATTGTCTGGAGTCTGTTACTTTCATAATGTTTTAAAGACTCAAAGCTATGTTTGGTTTAAAAGCATGTGAATCTAAACCCAGGATACTTATTCACTGACTTAGCCTCTTTCTTTGCTCAATGTAGGTATGAGGTGGAACTAGAAGGACTCAAAGATGAGTATGCGAAGACCTTGGAAGATGCAAAGAAAGAGAAGGTATTGCCTACTTGATCTTGAAGCTGTGTTATCGTTGGAATCTGAGCTAGCTGGAGTTTAACAGCCTGTGTTTATTTTTGTAGACTCTGCTAGCTACTCAGTTAGAAATGGAGAAGATGAAAGTTGAACAGGAAAGAAAGAAGGCAATTTTTGTGCAAGAAGCAGCAAAGGAGAAGGTACCAAAGCCTTACACTTTTGTCTGGTCTTACTGCTACTGTCGTTATTTCAGTAGCTGTGTAGAACTTGAAACTGTCACAGGCAACCAACTGGACTTGGAGCAGTGCAGCACATACTGTCAGCCCGGGTAGCGGGGCTTGACATTTTTCTTTGTTGTGACTGCCTTTTATTTCCAGTGAAATAAGTGCTTGCGCGATACACAGTGAAATGAGTCTTGAGCAATAGTCTATTTAACCTGAGAAGATAAAAAATATGGATGATGATTAGTTTAATCTCGCAGGGTTGTTTTATTTTTCTTGTATTCTTTTTCTTCTGAAGCTACTTGTTTTCATTGCTTAGGTTACTAGCATTGCTTCCACTGAATTCCTCTTTTGTGTTTTATGTGACTGTGTGTAATGTTCCATCTGCTTTCCAGCTTAAGTCACAGAACAGTCAATAGTCAGTAACTTGGTTGCTGCTAGTTAACAGTTGGTCTTAAAGTAAAACTGTTTATCTTCTTGGCTTGTTACTGTCTCCAGTTCTAAACCCAAACTTTTTGTCCTTCAGAGGCTAGCATACTCTCAGGTGCAGCCTGTGAGAAATCTCAGAACTGAATTAATACACTTCATTAAAAACCAGGAAGTATTAACATGCATTCTAAAAAGAGACATACTTCTGGTTTTAGTTTATTCTTCCTGTGATACATTTGGATCTACAGAACTGCCTCTGAATCTACATTGAAAAGAAATTTTTAGTGTAATTTGCAACTTCTGTCTTAGTTTCCTGAAAAGTCTGAGAATTTTAACACAGGCTCGAGGTGTTAGTAGTACAGTAATTCTTCTTTGTTGAACTTCCACGTGTTTTAGGGACACGGGAAGGGGAAAGGTCGTCTGTCACATTGTGTTCTATAGCTGGCGGTGGAGAAGGGCAATCTGTTCTCTACAGGAGCTGTCTTTCACCGTATTGTAAACTTTATCTAACTGGTGGTGTTGTGTGGGTGTTGGTTTTTTGTGTTTGTTTTTTTCAAGGATCGGAAGTCATTTACAATTGAAACCGTTTCAAGTACTCCAACTATGTCACGCTCTAGTTCCATCAGTGGAGTTGACATGGCAGGTCTTCAGACATCTTTCCTCTCGCAGGTATCATATATCAGTTATATTGGCTTTTTTTTTTGACAGGCTGCTTTTTTTAACTTTTTAAGAAGTTTATTAATGTAGAAAACAACTCTTCAATAATATATATGCCTTAGCCAAGGTAATTCCTATGCAGAAAATCCCAAAACCCGCTTACAAGATCTCTGATTGTAAAGCATCTGTGAAAGACAGCACAGAACTACAATTTTTGTTGCAGTGTAATACATACATGTATTGGTGCTGAGTTCATATGTCTGATTTCATCTAGAAGAATTGAGTAACACTAGTAGGAGTTAAATCAAGTGACGTCTTTTTACTAGCAGCCCTGGTTTGGGGCACAACCCTGCTCCCTAGGCAGTGTCATTGACTGGTGTGGTTTGTGGGAAGTCTTCTGCTTCTGCTACTTCCCTGTGGATCCGTGTCCAAGCTAAATAACAGCTGTGTAGGTGACATCAGAACGTGCCAGGAAGGAGCTACCTCAGATTGTACCTGTTCACCTTTAAGCTTTTGTTTTAAAAACAAACTTTAAGCATTGAAATACTTACTTATAGCTGTAATTTTAAATCTTAGATGAAGTAATACTCTGGGAGAGGGAAGATTCCGAAGGGTGCACAATTTTTGTCTAATCTGAAGCTTCTCTAACCTTTTGTTTATAGGATGATCCTCACGATCACTCGTTTGGGCCAATAGCTACCAGTGGGAGCAACCTTTATGATGCTATAAGGATGGGATCAGGTTCAAGTATAATTGAAAACCTTCAGTCACAACTAAAACTAAGAGAAGGAGAGATTTCACATCTACAGGTACTGTAGTTAATCATATATAACCAAACTTGGCATTTAGAAGTGTAAATGCTAATGCCATCAATATTATATTCAGCTTTTATATTCAATATAAAACAAAGGCAATAAATTTTACATTTGGAAAACTCGATCCCACTTCTCTCAGCAGAGTGATTTCACTCTCCCCCTTTCATGACAATTCTGTTAAGCCAGGAGAGCCACTGGAGGTACATGCAGGGAAGACCAAGAGATGGATTTGTTGCTTCCTTTTTTTTTATTTTGGCAAGGACCTATCCATAAAACTGAACTTGTCTATCTGAAAAAAAAACAAAAAAACAACAAACCAACAACAAAACAGACAACTCCAAACCACTGATCAGCTGTGAGAAGAAAGTGAGAGTGCTTCCAGGCTGTGCTGTTTCATAGTCTAGCTTAAGAAAAAGCCTTAATTACTGTATCAAAATATTTTGATACAGTGTTTTGTAAATAGTGTCAATTCTTTCCTCCTCCTAATTGTTACAAGTGTTTACTTTAGCTGGAAATTGGAAACCTTGAGAAAACTCGATCAATAATGGCGGAAGAACTGGTTAAATTAACAAATCAAAATGATGAACTTGAAGAAAAAGTGAAGGAAATACCAAAATTACGTGCACAGTTAAAGGTAAGCTTATTTCTGTTGTAGATCTGATGTAAAGTTGACATATCAGATTTTAGTAGTACTTTAGTAGTTGGAAATGTGCATAGTGCATAAGATCACAGGCTGAATCAGGGAGAGAACACATTCTTGTTTATTTGTTTCGCAGCCTTTTTACTAAAGGAGGTGTTTCAATAAACAGGGTAGATTTATGAGTTTGCAGAAGCTGAATGAGTGTGCAGCATTGATACAAGTAATAGCACAAATACTTCAATCCTCTATTGAAGAACTTAAATTGAAATACTGGAAATAGTTTTGGAATAATTTTTGAAGTAATCATTGTTCTTTTAAATGCAGAATGTTAAATTTCCTGATGAAATGTGCCACAAGCTGTGGTCATTCCTGTAGTAAAACTTTGTGCAGTTTGCTAACTTTTTTTTTTAAAGCTTGTAACAGTTGAACTTAAAGGTGCTTCAGTGCGTCCTCTGAAGCCAGTGCTAATTCTTTGTAGGCAGGGATCTTTGTCTTTGGAATATCCTCCTTTTATATCTAGAGTATAAATCTCACCATATTCAGAGAGTCAAAGCATAAAGTATCTTTGAAGAGTTTACCGTGTACTTCATTGTAAAGTAGTTATACTTTGAAAAAATAATGCTACGCTTATTTACACTATCCTAGCAGCGACTTAAAAATCAAGTTGAAAACCAATCAGATAACAAAGTACGTGTTCTTGCAGGACTTGGATCAAAGATACAATACGATTCTCCAGATGTATGGAGAGAAAGCAGAGGAAGCTGAAGAACTCCGATTAGATCTCGAAGACGTGAAAAACATGTACAAGACTCAGATAGATGAACTTTTAAAACAAAGACAAAATTAACTCGTCCTGGAACTCTGAATATTATCTGATAACAGATTGTAAAGATAATGGGTTATATAAATGCTGAATTTAAATGTCTTGTAAAAAAATAACTGTACTATAGAAAATGTGACTATATAATAAGAGTTCATATGTTGACAAAAAAATCAATGCTTTAACTGTCTCGTACTGTCTGCAGTTAAATTATTTGTGCAATATTTAATTTTTTTTCAGTCATCCCTTTATTTAAGTTGTTGCTAAGTGGACCATTTTACCTGTAAACAGTAGCAGAAATGAAACAGAACAGGAGCAGCACTGGAAGGCATGAGCTTTACTGAAGCAGCCTTGGATTCATAAACTCTGTATATCTATAAAATGACATTAGAATTCTTTTTTAAGTATTCTTAAGAGTTTTTCTAAACTCTCATCACTAATTTTTTAATAAACTAGTAGTGGCTTGCTACCTGAAGCATCATTGGTGGATATTTTTATGACAGGTAAATTTCCTATTTGTACTCGCAAGATCTGAACACGGTAGAATGATAATTCTCTATTCTTAAATCAGATTAGTCTGACTATTTTACACTAACTCCTCTAAAGCAGAGTGTGAGACTCAGATGAGACTTGAAATTACAGCTTCATCTTGTCTACTGCTTGTGTTGTCTCAGGAGCTGTGTAGACAGCAGCTCTGCTTGTGATTCTACATGCGTTTAACTTCAGAAATCTGAACTATTCAGTACTTGATCTAGATTTGGGTGCTTATTTTTAACAGTAGTTAAAGCAGTTGAAAAGAATGCAGAAAATGATTATTTTTAAATTTAATTGCTGCTGTTCTCATGGTTCCTTGTATATAAGTAGCAAGATTTAGACTTTTTGCAGAATTGTACTGTGACTTAATATAGTTTTTTCAAGCAAGTCTCCAGTGGCTGCAAAGTATTTCTCATGCAACTCCTTAAGCAAGGTATTGGTCAAATAGCATCCACGTGGCTTGAATTAGCTGCTTTTTTGGTAATGTTGGAGGAAACATTGGAATTGGACCCTTGGGAATGCTGAGAATCAGGGAAAGAAGCGCCTTCCTCTCTGCATTCCAGACAGCAGCTATTTTTCTACATCTCTGAGCTGTAGCTGTGATAGGTACTCATGTGAAATACTCGGCAGCTGAAATTCTTTGCTTGTCATAGCATTGCCTCTGTTGTGAGAGGGCTTTTGCACATCTGTACATGTTCTAATTTGTCTTAGAGAACTTTGTTCCTGCTTGTGCATTCGGTGGCCCCAGAGGGAGGAAGGATGTGAATGTTGAGAAGTTGCTTCTGGAGAAAAGCCTCTCAGTAATACAACTTCTCTATGAGTGTAAGGGATTTATTCCTCACTGGGAGAACAGTTACTCACTGAAGTTACACAGGCAAGGGTATATTTGTGGAAAAGCCTAGTTGAGTTTGAGAGTCAGGTAGTTATTCTGAGGATTTTAATAAAGCCATAGAGCAAGAACACTAAAATTTGTCTTAACTACCCATCTGTCATAGGAAATTTAACTGCTTTAACAAAATAAAAGACTTTTCTTTTATTTTCTCTTATCTTTTTCATGGGGGGGTGGGAAGAAACTGCTGTCTTACTGTTTTAGTTTTAGTTCAAGGTGAAGCCATTTTTCTTCTGAACTCAGAATTTAACACTTTGTTGTCCTATTGACGCATGGTTGGCTGCTCTAAGTTTTAAAAACAAACAAAAACCCCCAAAGCCAAAAACCCCACACACCAAAAACCACACTCCATATAAAAGCACTTGTTGGAAATTACTGATTTGCTTTGTGTTAGAATTATGATGTGCAAACGTTAGAAGCTCAGCCTTTGCTTAAAAAAACCAGTTTTTTATGATGGGCAAAAATGAGAAATTCTATCCAGTCTTTACTGGAGCAAATGAATAAATTGCTGATCTCAACCATTTTTTTTACAGTCTTGGTAGACAAATGCAGCACTCAAATCCTCTGAACTTTTATTTGGACCTTTTGCTGCTGGTGCTTTCAAAGGTAGCAGTTTGTGTGTAGTGTGTGAGTAGATTCTCCTTAAGGGCTGACACGGGCACAGTTTTGAGTATGTCGCAGACTATCTTGGGTTTTCAGGAAGAGCTAAATGGGAAATTTTAACATAGCCAGCATTAATTGTTTTAGATATAAAAACATTTGTCAGAGTACTAGATATTTAAATTTTACAAAAGTAGATGTAAATATTTGTATTGACTTTTTTGATTCTTTATTCCCATTTAGTGCAACCACTCTCACATTGGATGGCCTTCTGTCTTAATCATCAAAGCCTTAGAAAATAAAGCGGCTGTGGGAAGGTAACAAAGACTTTAAACTGTTCTTTTGGTCATCTTTGATATAAAATCTCGTACTCATTTTGAAGAAACACCAGTGTCTGCTCGGACACCTTAAGTTCATTGCTATCACTGAGATTGCCTAGAAAAGTAACACGCAGAATGAAAGGACTTGGAATACTAATGACTACTTCTGGTTAAATTTATTTTAGAATATTCCTTCTGAAAGCTACTAATTTATGCCTCATTTTCACTGCATATGCAAGTATGTAAAAGTGCTCTTTGAAGGCTTACTCAGAGTAGTATAGTTTTGGTCAGAGGGGGCTCATTTCCTAGTCTGTGGAAGGTAATGGAAAGGCCTCTGTCCGTGCTGGTGGGTTTGGATGCAGTACAGACTGTGCAAGACTGCACGCTGGTTCTCTATGAGAAGACTTAGAAGCAGTTTTGTGGTGGGTAGGTGTGTATGAACCTAATGGTAGGAAGGAAAATATTGCTAAAGTTAGAATATAGCAAGTGTAATTTGAATTTAGAGATACAAATGCCGGTCAGAGTCGTGTCGTGTCATGGGTGTTTGGGTACAAGAGGCTGGTTTGGCTATGGACGCACTGCAGAAATGGGATGAAAGATAATGTGAAATTTAGCCTAATTTCATTTATTCTCGTACAAGGGCTTTCTGCATATGGCAGCTGCCATCGGTCCCTTCTCCTGCGGGTGTCCTGGGCCAGCCTGGGCGGTTGTCACCGACGGCTGGACCTCATACCCCACCTTAAACCAGGGGGGAAGAAGGGGCTTTTGGTGGAAGGAGTCGAACCACCTGAGTGTGGGCGCTTGTCACCGCAGCGATGGAGTCAACCTGTGATAGATAAAGGCAGCGCAGGAGCGATGCCGGTGCCCGCAGGCGAAGCCGGGGCTTCATTAACCGCTTCTCTTGGAAATAGGAACGTTTGTGAGGGCGGCGGTGCCGCTGCGCCCTGCCGCGGCTCCCGCTTGCCGTGCGAAAGCCGGGCCGGCCGGGGCTCCGGGGGCAGAGGCCGCCTCAAACAATGGGGTGCCCGGAGGCTGCGCTTCCTGCGGAGCGGCGGCAGGAAAAGGCCTTTTTCCTCCGCATCCTGAGGACGCGGTTCCCGGCGCGATGCAGCGGCAGCGCTTTATTTCCGGCAGCAGAAGGAAGACGCGCCGCCGGCCCCTGCTCCCGCCGCCCGTTCCCTTCACGGGGCTGCCGCCCCCGGGCAGGTGCCGCCCGGCCCGGCCCGGCCCGGCCCCGGCCGCTCGCAGCGTTCCCCGACGGCCGCGGGG
>JAVSBS010025239.1:15773-48682 GCA_033124195.1 Coracias cyanogaster | reverse complement strand
GAGAAGAGACCAACACCAGCCTCGCTACAACCTCCTTTTAGGTAGTTGTAGAGAGCAATAAGGTCTCCTCTCAGTCTTCTCTTCTCCAGACTAAAGAGCTGACTGGCCATAAAGGCTGACTGGTTTTTTAATACACATGTGGTAAATTTGATGGCAATTGGTCAGTACCCTCAAATGCTACAAGTTACTAACATTACTGTAGTGAACTTGACAGTGACAGTATTAACTGGTAGCCTAAGTGGGCTGGTACTACACTGCCTTTTTGATCATCTATATGAAATATAACCTTCTGAAGAAAAATAATTGCTTAAGCATGTGTTCTGATGCCTTTTTTCTGAGCTTAAAACTATTACCATGGAGGTCATAACAAAGAAGTTCTTCAGTGAAACAAATATCACTAATAAAACTACTTAACAATCATATCACAGTGTAATTTATAGTAGCTTAAGTGAAAAAGGGTCTTACTAGAACACACCCAAGGAATACAAAATTAGGTGGGAAGTAATATTTTGCCTATTAAGCTTTCGACAAGTAAAGGAAAACAAGGAGCTTGTTCTGTTTTCTGAAACCCTAAATAAAAGCCTAAGGTCAAAACATTGTTTTTAAACTTAGTTTCTATTTTTAGTAAAAGCTGTCTTTCCTACTTTTTATTTATTTACACTGCAGCTTAACCTCATGCAGGAGTGGGCTGTCTACATCACAAGTCTAATTAAGGGTGTATATATAACACATAAACCACAGAATACTAGGAATAAGATGGTCCTCTGGCTACAGCAACAAGTGAAAGAGTATGTTGGGTGTATGTATATTACTGTGTGTTGGGTTGAGCAGGTAAATTTTCCCTTGCAAACATTTCCTATCATTTCCATACTGTTTTATGCAGGCACTGCCATCTCCGCTGATTTATCAGCATGTCTTTTAATGTTTGACATTCGATTCATGGCTTTAATTCTTGAAAATCGGTGATTTTACAATAATTTCAGCTCATTTCCAGGTTAGAGCAAGGGAGAAGGAAGTAAAGTAGGGGTATAAATCTTCTAGAGAACTTCACATGGTCCACAAGGCCCCTGAAGCCAAGCAGGCAACTGAAGAAATTTTTATTTTTATTGGTCAATCTCATGAGGTTAACGGCTGCTTTTCACTACATGAATTCAATACCTGCTACAGGAGATGCTGAACATTGCTGCAATGCAATTAATAAACACAGCAAAGCCAGTCTAGCCCAGTCTTAACATTTTCCAAGTTAAGGTATATAACTGTTAGACAAATAATAGTTCATGAATTCAGTTATTAAGACATTTAGTTACCTAATAAATAGCAACATAGAGATTCAGGGAAATATATCTGTATCTATTACATATTTCAGCAGAGATGCGCCTGTTTAGGACCAGTTCTGTTGCCAAAACATTAACCCCAAGGAAGGATATGGATGGGGATTAAGAGCAAAGGGAAAATAAGGGCTTTTTTCTCCTCATATTTGCCTAGACTTGAGCATACTCAATTCAAGCTTGTGTGCTAGTGCTTCCTTAAGGGAGCTGGGGAGAGCAGAGCTTGCAGAAGTGATTTTTAATTGGATGGGTTAGTTACAATTGATGATGACCATAGAGACCTGTCCTACTGCAGTGGGCCAAAGCATCCTCTGCACAGCTCTGCTCAGCACCACGCAGAGCAAGGATGCTCAGATTCCCACATCTACTGGCCTATGTTGCATACACATGCAACCTCCTGACAGCCAATGCTGGCCCCAGAGAATTGTTTCAGCTGTTTAATACAACTTTTCCTTTTCTTCTGAAATATTGTTTTGTTGCCAAACCAAATCACATTGGCACTACTCCTAGAGAAGCCACACAGGAGGACGATCATCAGCATGGTGTCTTGTGATCCACGCACAGAACTCTCCTCATCACCAACTGACCCTGCACCCTTGCCAGGTGAAACTCCAACGTCATGTAATCCTACACTGAAATACGCATCTTATTTTACTTCTTGACAAATAGAAAATTGCCCATTACTCCCGTCAGTTGATGTTTCCCCAACACAAATGCTACACTTCTAATCGTCCAAAATATGTGAGAGCTGGGCTGCGTCACAGGTCTGGCAGATTTATTTATTTATTTTACAGAATAAAATCACCCAGGGATTATCCAAAATCAACATGAATTTCTTGGGTGGAGAAGCTTAAATGGATTCTCTGTATAAGCAAACAGACTTGCACAAACACACTGGCAGTCAGCTCTGCAATGGCTTTACATCAGAGAAGGAACGAGCGTTACTTCACTTCAGGTGTGGAATAAATGGCATGGCTGAAGGAGAGCTCGTTTAAGCAGCTTTCAGATAGTAGAAATTATATGACTTGTACCTTATACTGCACACAGCCCATCCGGGCCAAGGCATATGATTTTAAATCTTTATTTAGATGAAGTGTATTTTAAAAAATACAGTAAATTTCTCTGTTTTCTTTGGCAAAGCGTTAATCTTCTGATGTGCTTTTGGAAAAACAAATGTGCCATCACTTTAATGAATCTCTTTTTCTGACCTCGGCTAAACCCGCAGTCACAAAACAATGATAGATTAAAATAAAGTGTTTGCTCTAAGATTAGTCAACAAGTTAATCTTGCTAGGAAAGAGGACTTTGGTTTTCAGGGAAATAACAGAGAATTGTGTTTGTTTGTTTTTCTGCTGTGTATGCAAGGGAAATTCTTAGGCAGAAAAAAAAGCGTATCAGTTATATGAGCAGACTTTAGACTAGAGTTTCATAGAATTTAGTCTTTCATTAAAAAGTCATAGACTCCTTTTTATGGGATGATTCAAAAAGATACTGGAGACCAGATTTTCCAACACTACCCTCAAATTTGTGCATATCATTTCTGCACGCCTTTGTACTTCCCTAATGTCACAAGGGAGTGCTTGCGGGTCCAAACTCCCAGCTACCCTGGTTGCAACAGGTGAGTGAACATCTGAGCTCAGTACATCTGGACACTTGTCCATTTGTCATGGAGTGACTTTAAAGTCTGTCCCAGGATCTGCTTATGCACAAGGCCTCTAAATTACTAATGAATTGTTTAAGGAGACTGTGAAAGTAAGGAACTGTGTGAAATGGTAGCTTGTAATTGCATGCCATGAAGGAAAGGGAGATAAAAACCACTGCCCTACCTGCAGTGTATCTTCTTCTTCCCTGGGTCATTTACTCTAGGAGGCAGTACCAGGATATCTAAGGACAAACTCTAATGAACCACCCACATGAACTCCTGTGGTCAAGAATTTTCAGAACTGGACCTTTTACAGGATAAGGTCAAGTAAGTATCTGGAGACTGAACCAGGGGACTGGAAAAAGATTCACTTTGTCCTCTGCAGAGGCTGCTTTTTTCAGCTGCATGACACATCACCATACTGCTTAGTGTTAACGGAGAGGAGAAATAACAAGTTTAAACACATAAAAATGCAGTAATGTCAGAAGAAATTATCAAGAGGAAAAAAAGCAAAGAGGGAGAAGATACTGAAAGGTCAGTGATAATATCAAAGCATATGAAAAGGAAAGGCACAAAGCATCAAGCATTTTCACAAAGCATCTTCTTCAGTCAGAGGATGGTAAGACACTGGAACAGGTTGCCCAGGGGGCTTGCAAATGCTCCATCTCTGGAGGCGTTCAAGGCCAGGCTGAATGGGGCCTTGAGCAACTAGCCTAGTGGGAGGTGTCCCTGCCATGGCAGGGGGTTGGAACAAGATGATCTTTGAGGTCCCTTCCAGCCCAAACCATTCTATGATTCTGTGATCACGTATGGTCAACCAAATAGTTCAGGCAAGCTAGCTCAGGGTCACAGTAACTCCACTGCGTCTCCATCAAATATCACAGACATAAGCAGTATGTAGGGCCAAGTGGTTCAGACTTTATGCCCCACCTCCTTCTTCTACTACAAATACACACAAACACCGGTGGGAGAAGCAGCACTTGTGACTGAGTAACTACTACTCAGATGGAGCAATACGTGGAAAGTTTTATCTTTGCCTTCAGGTAGTGACAGGCAAAAAGAAACCACGCAACTAAATTACTTAGAAGGATTACTTGTTAAACTGGCGTGCAGATGTCTAATTCCGGAAACTAAATAAATAATTTGATTGTTTATAGCAAAAGACACTAGCTCCTTACAATTGAATGATGCCATCTGAAAATGTTTAAATACAACTGTAAGCTTAAAAACTGAGATTTCAGGTTTGTGGGTCTAGTATGGGCTAATGTGTTAGGAAACACATCCCCTAGAGATATACTGCTTAAAGCCTGAATGCTTCACCCAATCTTTCATTTGATTATTGAACCCTGGATAATTTGTATCAGCAAGCAATAAAATGCCAAAGAAATGGGATGGAAACCGTGAAAGAACTCCTGACACCAGGAAACAGATCTTAAAGCACTGTGTTTTAGATTAACCCTTAGACCTTAATCTGGCCCTAGTACCCTCAGGAACTCTTCATGCAACTTTTAAGATAAACACACCACTCATTAGTGTTTATTGGAGCAATTACTTTTTGTAAAGGTATCCTCCACAAATAAATTACCATTTACTCAAGATACTGAAGTGGTCATATGTATTATTTTCTTTATTAGAAAAATAACAAGACCTTAATTTACAAACTGAACTACTGATTTCCTTTACTATCTACATAGCTGTTGCTGGAACACTTGTTTAACACCTAATCTGTTTTTTAAAGGAAGCTGCATTATAATTAAATTCTTACAAGCACAGTCTGACAGAATGAACTAATAAACATGACAAATACTAAACTCCAAATTTTTATTAAAAGCATACAGGAGAACACTGAACTTAGTAAATTATTTGTAAGAGACTTATTTTTATTTTTCATTCCCATTCTTCTAATTAGAGTAACTATTACCAAGGAACGATGAGATAACAGTACAAACTCTGAAGTAGAATTTTGTTGGCTTTCCCCAGTTCTGGTAAGGCAAGCACCATTAAAGAGTGTTTTATTTTGCAGTTTTACACCAATCTATGCCTCCAGAATCACTTTAACATGCATAAAGCAAATTTCATATGGGTGTTCATAACATAGATGGAAAAGCTTCCTGTAGCTAAATGACTGCATCTTTACTGTCAGTAAGCTGAATAACTACAGAAAGGGATTTTTTTTTAATATAAAACAAAATAAAAGCACTTGGCAGGGTGAAGGTTAGAGAGCCATCACTGCATAGGAGCCTATCTAAACTTCTGTGAAGAATCACTGAACATAGCCTGAAATAGTTAGGAATACATGCAAGCAAACAGGTACCAAAGAAAACCAGGAACACCGGTGTATAGTGGGAACCCCTGAACACATTACTCCTCCTAGGGTGCTGAGGTCTCTGAGCATTCCAGAGTAACATTCCAGCGTAACAGCAAAGACGAGCCACCACAGCAGTTGTCAGTGTGACTGGGCTCAGCCTTCCCATACCAGGTGCACACCTCTATGGCATTGCAAGAAAAAAAATAAGATGAAAGGAGGGATTAGAGAGAGCGTAATGAAGTAGCCTTGCATTAGCAAAGACCTCATACACAAGGAGGAGAGCTCATGTACTCTACAACTACCTAAAGGGGAGTTGTACTGAGGTGGGTGTTGGTCTCTTCTGCCAAGTAAAAAGTGATTTCTTCACCAGAAGGGTTGTTGAGCATTGGAAGAGGCTGTTCCTGGGCAGCAGTGGTTGGTTGAGTCATCACCTCTGGAGGTATTTAAAAGATGTGTAGATATGGCACTTAGGGTTCAGTGATGGACTTGGCAGTGCTGGGTTAACAGCTGGACTCGATGATCTTAAGGGTCTTTTCCAAACTACATGATTCTATGATTGTACTTGAAGATCTGGTGGCTGAGAAAATTAAGAGCAAGACCTTCAGAAAAAGCGTGCACCTAAGTATGCACTTGTACTTGAAGGGCTCTACACACAGCCTGAACCTGTGGATGGGAACATTGTACCACTAATGTCTGCCCAAGCAACATAGAGGAAATCTTGCAATTTCCATTATCTTGCTGATTTGCTGAGCTTACGCCACCATAAAAAAAAAGGCTAGGCTGCATAAATCAGTCTAGGCCCTCCACTTGGGCTCTCCAAGAAGTCTATTACCTTTGCTTTGCCTGACAAGCTGGGGGTACTCCTGCAAGCATTTGCCTTGTGTGTTACCTTTATGAACACTCATTTCATGTATGATCCAAAGTAGTATCACCCAGTTTTGCAAGGGCAAGTGTGCTTCACTGGTATTTGAATTATCTTGCACCATCAGCCCAAGGCATGTGATGTGTGAGTCTCTCCAGAAATAATGTACACAGAGTACATTGTTCCTTAAAGTAATTTTTTACTGAAAAAGCATATCAGTATCAAGAGCTTTTCCTGTTTGGCTAGATCTAGCATCTTCCCATTAAACATGGGGAAAAATCAGTTTGGAAACTGAGGCATAGAACATTCTTCTTGAATGAAGCAACTAAAAGCAACCTCAGTAAACAGCATACTTCAACAACAACTTGTGTTTCTACAATTTAACAAGGGAAGAAAAACAAAATAATGACATTCTGCATATCACCACGGCTGGGTAGATATAGCACAGGAGGTAAAGAAGGGACAGGGGCAATTGTATGAGTGTTGAAGGGAACAAAAATGGATGAATATCATTCCACAGGAGTTGATTCAGTTGGTGTATGATAAATGAGGTGCTGCGCTGCAGTAGGCAAGTCTAACAGTCACACCTATGGAAAACAGCACTGCGAGGTTTAAACAGATACAGAGAAAGAGGGAATGAGTGCAAACAAGGGAGAGCCGAAGTTTGGAGCAAAGTAAGACAGCTGGCCAAATAAGACAACTCATGTTATTCTACAGCCAGTGAATAAAAATAAGTATTTTAAAAGTCAGAGAAAAAAGACAAGGAACACACTGCTACGCTGAGGGGGAAGGGGAAAAAGCGAGCAGCTGCGAGTACACCTGGAGAGGCTGTTGTACAGTAGCACAAGTAATAGTACAGAATTTGTACCTCACAGCGACTGGGCAGGTCAATGGATGACATTTTGGGCTCTTCACTGGGTTAAAAACTGGCTGGATGGCCAAGCCCAGAGGGTTGTGGTAAACGGAGTTAAATCCAGTTGGCGACCGGTCACAAGCAGGGTCCCCCAGGGCTCAGTTCTGGTGCCAGTCTTGTTTAATATCTTTATTGACAACCTGGATGAGGGGATTGAGTGCTCCCTCAGTAATTTTGCAGATGACACGAGATTAAGTGGGAGTATCCATCTGCTTGAAGGTAGGAAAGCTCTGCAGAGGGATCTGGACAGGCTGGATTGATAGGCTGAGGCCAGCTGTATGAGGTTTAACAAAGCCAAGTGCCGGGCCCTGGACTAGATGATCCTAGAGCTCTTTTTCAACCTGAATGATTCTATTATTCTATTTTCTGATGTGCTTGACAGTTCTACTGAGTCCAAGCTAAAACTTTTAATTTGTTAGGCCAGTCCTGATTTCTCTTGAAAATCCATCCCAAGATTTTATTTAGGACTATGATACAGTGATACAGACCAAGACTGAATGTTCACATAAGTGTGACTCTTCAGAATATTACTAAAATAACACTGTCTTTAGAGTAACATTAAGATAACACTAATGCCTTTCTTACTTCACTAGCTACTATAATGGCACCAGGACAGCATTCAGTGTAACAGTCCTTGTACATATTCTTCTTGGATGATACTATTTTAATAGAAGTATAAAGGAAAATGTAGGTTTCTATCTTCATTTGTCCATGGAAATGTTAAATTTAGTATCTAGAATAACTACCTGCAGCAGACAGATCCAAATTATTTTAAAATACTGTCTAGCATCTTTTTTATTTTAAGGACTAAACGATCCACTTTAGCAAACATAGCGTTTTTTCCATCTTTCATCTGTATCCTTCAAAACTGATGGATTAGAAGAAGTTTTCAACATCATTATCTTAGATTACCTGACGTTGCAAACTGGTGCCAGACCACTGACTGTAAAGAGCTAGGTCAGTTTATTCCAGCAGAGAAAACGTTGAACGTGACCCCAGGCTACCAGTGCTTGGAGTGTAGCACAAGATGTATACAGACTATTTTGCAGTGCAGTGCTACCTCACAGCGCTCATCAATGCTTCTAACCGCTACCTGTCTTGGAAAGCCTTGTAAGCCTCTGCTGGGGCTCCTCTTTGCACAAGGAGTGCAAGCTGAGAGCAAAGGGAGCCCATCCCTGCATCCATCCCCCGGCATGTTGGAGCAGCAGCGGGGGCTGCTGCCGCCTGGCACGGCAACACAGTGAACCCAGCAGCCGGGAGAATCCAGTTCTCTGGTCTTCACCGAGTTACGCTCTCCACTGAGCTACGCTTTCTGCCATCATCAGAAAAGGCCACGCTTTTGAGTGAGGAGCACTCCATGCTCTGCCCTTCATTACTGTGCACAGCGTCAGGTAAAAGAGAACTGGATAAACCAGCATATGTAAAAGCCTGAATTTATTAAAATCAGTGGCAAAACTGAGGAGAGGAAACAGAATTGCATCTTGTATTTTCTTTAAATATAGAAGGTTTCTTTATGAATTCCCGATGCTTTAAATAACCATCTGCATGTGCTGAATAGTGTAAATTTTGTATCTTTAGGGAAGAAACACATTTTTGTCAAATTGATCACATAAAATTCTGATCTATATCTTATCCAGTGTTCTGTTACAGTATTAAAAAAATAATTGGCAGATTTATTCTCTATTACCAAGACCGAAGTTTCCTTTTTAACCTTCCTGAAGAAATGCTGAAGGTTTCATTCTTAGTCACATAGCTGAACTGCCCAGTATAGCAAGTACGGCAACACGACAAAGACACTGTGATGGCTTTACTTTTCTTGAAGTTTTACCTTATAGCTGAAATAGAGACTAAAATGCCACAACTACAAAACTGATCTGTCATTACAGATGAATAAGGGATTTTTTTGGTCCTCATTTTGCACAGGTGGGATGTGCTACATAGAAAGCAAACCATTCAGTTGCGACCCACAAGCAGCCTGAGGGTCACAGTCAGGCAGAGGTTGATTTTCTCATTCATTTACATTAGCAGACGTCGAAGCCATAGCTCATTACAAACTCTTTGAAACTGCCTGTGGCTCTACAATATAATTTATATAGAATGACAGCAACTGAATTTGACCTGCACTCTACACATAAACAGATCCAAATATGATCATGTACAGTTTAATATATACTAGTGTACACTCAGAAATATTGAAATTGGTCTCTTCATGATTAATTGCAGGATAAAGTTTCTTCCTCCAAATCATGTAAACATTAGTAGAGAAGTCAGTGAAATCTCTGACAGCAAAGACTCAGTGTAGTATGTTTGAAACCATAGCTCTGTTCTGAAAAAAAAAAAAAGTCACTACAATGAAAATCCCAGAGAATAACAGTCTGCGATAACATTTAACCCAACGGGGATTAATGTGGCAACGAAGTAGTCACCTGACCACATCAGTAATTTGAGAGCTGTAGTAAATTAATTGTTTTATTAAAGGTATTAATGCACAAAACATAAAATTCAACCTTTAGAAAGATAAGATTTTGTCTAGCTTAAAGAACGAGTCCCAGGCACTATCAAAAGGAGGTAAAAACTCCTTCATCCAGCAAGCAGCAATGAGACCTCTTCATTCAACCTGAGCCCATAGTACTGAACCATTTTGTCCCTTATCGTTACTTAAAGCACACAGCCCCTACTTGAGTCTTGCTGAGAGATTGAAGTAGATTTAAGCAGATACACTGGAGGTAAGAGTAATTCAGTAATGAAGCTGATTACCTAAAAATGAGGCCATTCACAATTACTTTTTTCTGCGTAGTCCTGCATTTCCCTGAAACACCTACGATGCTCCTCAAATAAAGGGAAACTCCTAAAACCAAAGCAAACAAAAGGGCTCCATGTTCCAAACCCGGTTATTTTTAGAATATGGAATTACATTGTGCATTGCTGATGGTTCCTGAGAGTTACAACTACAGAGTATTGTGAATTAAACACAAAACTGCCACTAAACTCTGCATTGATCCCATCAAGATCTGTACCATCTGTTGCAAGCCTTGTGGGTATCAAAATTAAATCAAAAGTCTGTATCATAAAGTAGAAATTTGTATTAATAAATAGAAGTATTGATCAGATTTCTTCCTACAGCTGACCTATGTAGTGAATAAACTTTTTGACTCAACTATCCAAACAAATCCAGATCTGTTATACCTTCAGACAGAAGGGATTATTCTCTGCTGTGGGGATAGTTCATTTTCATTCTGTTCGCAGACACAAATGTATCTTTCAAACTGACTTGCGATTAAAATATTCCTAACAATTCTCCCTGGGAAAATAGTCTGAATCGTCTCAATATTTTGTTTATTAAATGATTTTATTTTTTTAGTTTCCCTACAATAACATGGTAAACATCTAAATGAGTTCTTCTGAAACATCACAGCAGTGCTCATCTCAGTGAACTGTGACATGCCTTCCAAAGTCAAGACACCAAAAGATATAAATGTTACCTTTTCATAGGGTTCACATTCTTGAACACTTTTTTCCCCCCACTAACAGCCATCTGTATCTAATTAGAAGTGATGGTATCAGCTGGAGAACATACCTATGTCATGGGGCGAAAGCCAGAAAATGATCCGTAAACAATCTCAAAACCTATATCCAAAGTTTCCTGGAATGTAGTACTCTCAATACTCTCCAATACTCTCAATACTCTCCAATGGATTAATGTCAATTTTTTTTTTTAAACATCTTGTTTTCTGGAGAAGGATCCACAAGACTGTATCAGACTTCAAAAGTTGTTACTTCAAAATACATCTTCAAAAATAGAATTATAGTACCCTTATTTGTAGATATGGATGAAAAATTCTGGTTCTTTTAGCAGGGGAGATAGTTGAGTAAAGTACTAGAATGGATTAGACAGCTATTAATGGGCATTTGTTAATAATATGCCTACAGATACCACATTGACAAACTCAGTGGAAAATCTTGAAAGAAACAGATAATATAGAGAACCTATTTTTATACAGCTATAAAAAACATAAAGACAAAGTCCTCGTCTTAATAACATCAATAAAAATTGATCACTACTCCATCAAAGTCAAAGGAACACAGAGCTATTCATTAAGTGGTACCATAATCAGCTTCATAGTGTTTAAGTGATCATTACAAATAAATACATGGCTGTTAAGCTGTGATGCTATGAGTAGTTAAAATTGTTATCATTTTGCTTGGCCAGAAAAGAAAACAACAGAGCAACTTAGAAATACTTCACATATGGCAAAATTTTATTTGCTTAGTTTTGACTTTGAATGGAACAAGATTTTTAAACACATGCTTGAAATTAAGTAGAACTGATAAAGTCAATGCCAAATGCCAAGATTTCACTCAAAGGATCTATTTTGCATAATTATGGTCATGACTGTGGGACCTCTATGAATTATTAAGTGAATGTGGCTCAAAGGAAAGAAGTAAACTGAGTCCTGCAGCATCCCCAGGGCTGCCTGCTTTTCACACATTTAGATTTAAAACATTCCAGTGGGTTAATAACATGAAATGATCATTTGTTTCCTTAAAATAGACACCTAGCACTAAAACCATACAGTAAAATGCAGACCTTAGCAGGCAAAGACAAAAACCTCAACATTTAAACGTCTCATAATAACTTTTACACACAATTCCTTCCTTAAGCTGCCTTTTCCAAGGGAAGGAAGGAAGAGCACCTCTCCTATGAAGACAGGCTGAGAGAGTTGAGGCTGTTCAGCCTAGAGAAGAGAAGGCTCCTGGGGGACCTTACAATGACCTTCCAATACCTGAAAGGGGCCTACAGGAAGGCAGGAGAGAATCTGTTCACAAGGTTTTCTAGCAATAGGACGAAGGGCCATGGTTTTAAGCTAGAAATGGGTAGATTTAGGTTGGGCATTAGGAAAAAGTTTTTAATATGAGTATGGCTGATCACTGGAACAGGTTGCCCAGAGAGGTGGTAGAGGCCCCATCCCTGGAAGACGTTCAAGGTCAGCCTTGATGGGGACCTGAGCAACCTGACCTAGTTAGAGATGTCCCTGCTTATTGTAGGGGGGAGTGGACTAGATGACCTTCAGAGGTCCCTTCTAACTCAATATATTCTATGATTCTATGATGGTTTCTGGACAGCAGCAATTGGTGTATCAGGAGTGGTGTTCTGGGACGCAAACATGACTACAGAGTCCCCCAGGTCTGTAGTATTTAAACACAACTGACTAAACCTCAAAGTAACTTGGACTAAAGATAATCCATCTTTCAATGATTCTCGGATATTTTAATTTATATCCCTAGGAAGCAGAAAATACTGAATTTCTACCAAAATATTAATTTCATTGAAACAAATTAATGTGAATTAAATTGTATCAGAAATAGTGTGGCCAGCAGGACTAGGAAGTAATCATTGCCCTGTACTCAGCACTGGTGAGGCCACTCCTTGAATACTGTGTTCAGTTCCAGGCACCTCAATACAGGAAAGACATTGAGGTGCTGGAGCATGTCCAGAAAATGGCAATGAAGCTGGTGAAGGGTCTGGAGAACGAATCTTATGTGAGGAGCAGCTGAGGGAACTGGGGCTGTTTAGTCTGAAGAACAGTAGGCTGAGGGGAGACCTTATGACTCTCTACTACTACTTTAAAAGAGGTTGTAGAGAGATGGGTGCTGGTCTCTTCTCCCAAGTAACAAGTGATTGGAAAAGAGTAAATAGCCTCAAGTTGTGCCAGGGGAGGTTTAGGTTGGACATTAGGAAAATTTTTTTCACTGGAAGGCTTGTCAAGCACTGGAACAGGCTGCCCAGGGAAGTGGTTGAATCCCCATTCCTGGATGTGTTTAAAAGCTGTGTAGATGTGGTGCTGAGGGACATGGCTTAGCAGGGGACGTGGTAGAGTAGGGTTAGGGTTGGACTAGATGATCTCAAAGTCTTTTCCAACCTAAATGATTCTATGATTCTATGAAATGTGTGTAATGTGAATTAAATGTCTGCCTAAGCTTAAGGCATGTGAGACGCCAGCTCAGCTTCCTTTCTACCGCTTTTCTCCCTTCACTTGTATAATACAAGACACAAATACTTTTTAAACAGGGCTATCGCTGTGTACCTCACTGTGGTCAGTTACCCACCACTGCCACTGACTGAACAGTGCTGAAGCCCAGGTAAGGATTTGCTGGTCACAACCCCCCTAAGCACCACAGACAGTAATTCTGAGGTGTTTTGGACTGACTGAACAGATTGCCAGTAGCTCTTATTCACCTGATTCAGCAGTGTAGGTATTCTCCAACATCAGCAATCATTAAAAACATCCGTCCCACTGTCCTGGTTTGGCGAGGCCAGGGTTAATTTGGTGCAGCCAGGCTATTCCATACCATGCTGACATCATGCCCCAGCGCCAGTTCCAGTTCTGCGGTGTGACTCGCGCGCGTGCGGCCGGTCCACTCGGACCCGTCTGTTTGTCTGCACGGTATCACTTATTTTGTACGTTGTTTTTCTCACTGTTGTCATTGCTGTTGTTACTGTGATGGTTTCTTGTGTGTCATTGTATTGAACTCTCCTTATCTCAACCCAAAAAGGCATTCTCAGGCACTCCTGCCTTTCCCTTTGTCCAAGGTGGGGGGAGCAGCAGCAGTGGCCGCGTGGTTCAGCTCCCAGCAGGGACTGAACCACCACAGCTAGCTAAAATTACCACATGCATACTGACTCCTTGTGCCTGTTTCAGTTCTTTCCTTTGGAGTTATACAACATCAAGGACAAAGGCTGTTAGCTAAGGACGAGTCCCTATTTTTAGGAGCCCAGTTCTTGGAACACCCAACATCCATGATATCGCCCTCTCCCGTCTGCAGCAGTGCAGACCACAATCCCACTCCCCACCATCACCAGACATTCATGGTGGCACAGCCTCTCCAAGGCCACCACAGCAAATGCTTACACAAAAAAAGTGTTATTGGAAAAGTATATTTAGCTACCATTAATTCTGCTTAGCAAGTCAAAACTGGTAAGAGAGCCAACTCCATCTGATCATCTAGCTCTTCTTGGATCACAAGCAAGTGTCCTGGGAACCACCAGTGGCCCACAGACCACAGTTTGGGAATCACTGTCCTAAATAACTCACAACCCTCTTATTATAGAACACCATGCTCCTTGTCTTGCTCAGGCTACTATTTTAGTTTTTTTTTCCTGCCAGCACAGCATATAATGGCAGTAGAAACCTGTGGCTCATATCCACAAATCATGCCCACACTTTTATCTCATTTGGTGGACAACTATCTAGCAGCCAATGAGTTGATTAACTTGATGAAGTATAAATTCTGTTTTACGTAAATGATTTCAGTAATTTATTGGTTTTTTATCACTTTAGCTAGAGGCAGAAGCTCACTCGTAGTAAATTCTACAGTTTCATTATAAGTCAAGAGGGCTGGGAAAGAAAATTCCATTCAGATTAACTGTAACGACAGCTAAGAAGAAACATATCGAATAAATTCAAACTGCATGTGGGTTCCAAGTTTTCCTGTAACATGAACATTATTTCTTTTATACAAAAGTTCATTTCACTTCTAAACTTCATATTGATCATACATTAACATTTTGGGATCACATCATCAACACCTTCATAGTTACTGTATTATCCCTCCACCACTTGTGTGTTTTTTCAGAGATTGCTTCCTAAGGACGTAATTCAGTTTCACGGTGCTCTGAAGGCCCTACTCGCCCTGCACAAAAAGAAAGCAATTGAAACAATCTTTTGATGAACTATAAATAATTCTTACCTGCCTCTTTTTATCATGGAAAATGAATGAAGGATAGTTTGACAGATTTAAAGGATACACTATTATCTTCTACAGTCGATGGGACATAAAAGATCAAACTAGAATTTTATCCTGTAACTTGGCTATTAAGAATGTCACTCAAATATCCTTGTCATTCAGAAGCTACCTAACAGTGAAATAAAACAAAAAATTCAGTAGACAATGTGTCCCAAAGGATAAGGCTAAAACAATAAGAAGCATTTGTATTATGATTGTGTATAGCTCAATACTCATCTGTACAGTTTAGAAAGTTCTAGAGATTTATCTTTAATATAATTTATCCCATGACCAAATAGTGTATCAAGATATGAATGATGATCTGCTAGGTATATAATATTTGAATGCATCGATTGTGTCTCTTCAATCAAGACATGAATCACACTATTCCATATTTCTATAGCACTTGGCATATACAGAATATTACAAAAAAAAAAATCAATACACTGCGATTTTTTTTTTCTTTACTTCTCAATCTTATTTTGCTACAAAGTATTTTGGTGGTCCTGAGGACCAACAAAAATAAATCTGTGTTTTTCTGTTCTTATTTCTGCCTAAGATACTGTATTTCTTCTTATCAAATCATAGCAGATGGCCACAGAACTAGACCATTTTCAGATATAGCTATATTCACCTGTTATTTACAGAGCCTTTCCTGGTAAAAGCCAACCAGGGTAAGAAACAGAGGGGTGAAGGATGTGTTAGAGGGACTCAAGTGTCAAGGCTTTCCCTATCTAATCTCCCATTTTACACAGTTTTTAAGGAAGTTTTTTTGCGAGATTGAGTCTTTTTGTCTTTAAAGTGGGAAGTTCATAACACAGCACTTGAATTAGCAATGAATAAATTCAGGGTTTGTTCATTGATGTGTGTTAGTTTTAAAAAGCAGTTTGTTTCCTATCCAAAAGAAGCTGAAAGGCTGTTGAAAAGCTTCCAGCTGGCTACTCTTCATTGCCATCAGCAGAGCTACTCCTAAACATGGGTCTTTAGTCCTGCTGCAGGACTCAAGCATTTCCACTTAACTGGATATTGTAATTTAAAGTACAGAGCTTTAGTCTCCACAATTCATAACGTTTTATAATGCCCACTCCCACAAGCTGAGCAGCTATACTGGCTGAATTTGACAGAATAATTAGTGTGAATAAATATGGAATATTTTTTTATCTTAATTTTTTTTTCAGTTTTACCCTTTTAATTTTTTTTAAATCAAGAAGGTTACAAAGTATTTAAAAGTAATGCTGCTCAATAAGTAGCAGAAAAAAAAGCACCAGAGTACTTTTTTATTCTTTCCTTAAACTGTTTTCTGTTCCTGTTCAAAAGAAAGCATACGTTTAAATGAAAGCAATGCAACACAACCTATTCTCTTCTGATTTCACTACCTATAAAATGAAACCTTAACACAAAAACACGACCTGACTTTAGTTTTGCAACTAAAACAAAAGACCACCCATTTGATCCCTAGGCAAATACTAACTTACTGATAGCAGCATTCAGGCAGCAGCCTCTTAGAAGTGTACTTCTAAGACATTAATCTAGGAAACAATAACTTAAACTTTAAATCCTCACAACATCCTTGAACGTCTCCAGGAATGGGGCCTCCACCACCTCTCTGGACAACCTGTTCCAGTGTTCCACCACCTTCATAGTAAAGAACTTCTTCCTAACATCTAATCTAAATCTACCCTTAATAATAATAATCATAATATATTTGGCATGGTAAACGATCAGAGTTAAGTAGGCAGGGGTTTGGTATCACATTGCAGCATCTGTTCAAGAAGCACAAACACCTTAATCATTAGGAAAACTATGAGTCAAAGTCTAAATATCAGGCACTGAAAAGGAAAAAAAAGCAACACTTTCAAGATTATATGAACATTTATCAAGCATACACAGATGATGCCAGTTTTAAACAAAATAAGAGAGCTAAAAAACTACTCTCCTTTTTCTTATTTTGCCTGCACCTAAGGACTGATGTTGGCCTGTTTTAGTCACAGCAGTATTCAAAACAACAGCTTTTTTAAAAGACTGAGGAGGAGGAGAAGGAAATTGAAATTGAGGCATAACTTTTTTATTGCATTCACTGAGTAAAAATAAGTTTCAAATATTTTTGCACAGCAAATTGATTGCTAGGAACAGACTTACAGCAATGAAGTGTTCAGTTAATGTTGTGTATCTGTGGAGCACAGCTTGGAAGAGCTCTCTGAAAAGAAGGGTATTGCACAGAAGGAAAAATGAAGGGTGCAGCTTTGTTTGGTTTTCCAGTCGCGATGTGACATGCCTCCAGTAAATTAGGAAGCAGGCTCTGACTGACGGCTGCTGTTGGAAAACTTGCTTTAGTCTGAAACTTTAAAAATCTGCATGATCTATATATAACTATGTATATGATTCCAATGCAGTTTGCTTCATTTTAAACCCTTTATTACTTTACAGGCAGCATCATTTATATGTTAAGTGTACTGCTTAAATGCTTGCACACTCTCAGTCAGTGATCTCAAAGTGGGGTGCAGGAAGCAAATATTGAAATGCAGTAGTACATGTATATAAATTATATTTCAAAAAAGATATATTGTGGATGTGTGCTCAAAAAATTTTTACTGATAGAAATTTTTTACTGATGGTAGTGCATGATCAAAAAAGTTTGTAAGAGCACTGTTCTAAATGCGTTAGTATGAATTCTTCTTTCCTAGCAGCTTCTCCTTTCCCTCTTTTTTTTCATTTTTAATTTGCTAGATTCCAGTCTGAATAACCTCAAGAATCAATCGTGTTAGAGATTCAAGTGTCGTTGTCGTCAATTTATGCCCTCAACCTTCTTGTCAAGAAATACTGAAATTCCTCAGTGGATCTACAGGGGTCCCCTCCAACCCCTACCATTCTGTGGTTTGCATGAGGCTATTTTAAATGAAGCATATGAAATGTCCATCAGAAGCATGAAGGAATATATGGAATTTTTACAGTAACAGTTTCATGCACAGTTCTTTGCCAAAATACCCCCTCCTGGTTTTATGCAGCATATTAATAACTGATTTGGTTTTCACAATCCTATACAGTGGTACTTGTTACAGGAACTTTGCCTGAGAAATCCAGAACCTAGAAGACAATAAAAAGCTGCAGAGAACAGAATTATCTGTCCCTTTGCAGGTGCTGCTGTTGGTTCTTGGGGTTCGGGGTTTGTTTTTGCTATAGTGCCACAAAATATCAATTAAGAACTCCTGAGGGATGCAGGACCAGAACATGAGTAATGAATCCATGACTCCCTATTCCTTTCAGACAGTCACCTGGGAAGCTGTAAAGATGCTAAATTTTTCGTTTAGTGGTTTTATAGTCAATTCATGAAAATTATATTTTTGGCAATAAATAAGTAGAAGGTAGGGAATTAGCAATATCCAAAAGTTGCTTTTAAATTCTTTTGCATTACAAGGATGAGGGAGAATTACTCCAAATTTCTTCTCACTACAGGCAACCTACATTGACATGAAATGGCAAAATATAAGGCCTTGCAGCCACTTTGTGCCTTCCATTCAGTTTGTAGGAAATGAACCATATTTCTTTTGTTACAGTCAAAACTACTGTAAAGCACAGTGTGCTACCCATGGCAACTGCAGCAACATCATTATTTCCAAAGGTCACTAAACTTTTCAGGGTTCCTTTAGACGACTAGCTTGAAAAAGGCTCCGTATGGAATATTCTGAAATACTGTCTAAACGTATACTAATGACAGGATGCGTGTTTCCTGCTCCTGCGCTCCTAAAAAAATATGAAAACTATCTCATAAATGTCTTTTAATCTTTCTTTTAAACTATCCATTAGTAGCTTTCTACGTTTCTCTTAGCTTCATGGTGCTACAGTAAGTGCACAGGTAAGCACAGATCCTGGCACATGATACTGAAAACATACAAAACACCTTCACGGGTCAGACAAGAGAGTCCCCCAAGCTCAGCAGTGACAAGAGTAGATGTTATTCAGTGAGAGAAACCAAGCCTGGCCACTTTCTGCATCCCTTCTCTGAACCTCTCAGGCTCACAATTCTGCCACAGGATGGCACTGGGACCAGGAGCAGCACAGAAGTGTGGAGAAGGTCACTGTCCAAAGCAAGGATGGCAGCGCACCTGCACAACAAAGAACCTGGTTCTTGCACCAGCTGTTCATGGACCAGTTGTCCATTACATTGTTTTATCACTTTAAGTCTGCTAATATAATCTGCCCACAGTATAGTGCTTTGGCTGCTGGTTCCTTATTTTTCTTTTTACCTGTCATATAAATAAATACATTCTTCTACCTGTTTTAAACCAGCTAGTACCATTACATGACAATTGGTTCCATTACTGAATCTAGTATATTTTATTCTGCATTTACCTTATTTACTGTCATGATTTTGGTAACCTCAGCTGTGCTCTTGAGAAGCATTCTGCTCCCCAAAGCAGAGAGCCATTTAATCTCTCATTAACAAGGAAGCAGCTTCCTCTTTGTTTTGGTTGCCTTTCTCCATACAGTCCCCAACTTCACTCTTGAAATGTTGTCCTTGAGATGTCCACCAGAATGGCACCCTAATATTGAAGATGTAGGTCTGTTATGGCTATATAGAGTAATAAAACAATGTCTGCCTTGTTGTAATACTGGTTAGGTCCAATATTTTGTTGACTTAAATTTTGTCTGGCACTGTGCAACGATAGATGGTATTAGAGAACTGTCAGTGATGATGCCACTATCTTTCCTGAATTTTACAAATTCATTCCAATTTCAGGACTGCCCAGGCACAGCTAAAGGAGATCTTTTCTGTCAGAAGAATTAACTCATGTTTATCTACCCTGACATTCAGTCAAAATCTTTTTGTCCACTAGTTACATTTTGTAAGATGTTTCTGTAGTTCCCTCACATTTAATATCTTCCCAGTAATTAAATGCTATGAAGTACCACCCCCAAACTGAGAAATTCACTGTTTAGTCTCATTCTGCAGGTCATGGGTGAATATATGCAATAGAACTTGAGAAAGCACCATTCCTTATGGTACTTCACTTCTGATCTGCCCATCCTAATAAGTTACCACACTCTTGAAAATCCCCTCTCTCACAGGAGCATTGCCAGTGCAAAAGGACACAGTGACGTCAGCTGGAGGTTTGGTTTCAACTGGGTTATCAGCTCTCCTTTCCCTACTGGATGGTCTCCTTCCCCCAGATTTGCACTCTCCTTAGTGGCACAGGGACTGTCAAGAGTGGAAGTGGAACAATTGTACGAGTGGGGCAGTTGTAAAACATCCCTGCTTGCTCCATCTAAAGACCTCTCCATTACAACTAGCTCAGCCATCCCAAGCCATCAAACACATCTCTCACCATCAAATGCTCTTTTCACTAGCTACACGATTACAGACAATCCCAGGGCAGGTTATGAGATCTACAAATGTTCTCTGCAATAAAATGAGCTCAATTCAGTTGCCAGACTTCCACCTGGATCCCACAGTTAACATTGTACTACAAATTATAAACCTAGGGATTCCTCAGCTATCACCAGAAAGTGCTAGCAATTTGTAGTTTGACACTTGAACACAGTGACTGGCAACAATTTTACCAGCAAAATACAGGTTTCATCTTTCAGTTTCAAACTCAAGTGCAAAGGTTAGTGAGGGATTGTTATGCTAAAAAGCTAAAATAGTTTCTTTTTCAAAATTTTCAGGTTGCTTCATGTTGCTGAACCTTTTGGTCCTAAGAAATCATGCTGACTTACTGCTACATCACCGCAGCTTGACCAAGTCCAGAGGTCTTCTGACCCTAAGCAGCTTTCAGGACAGGATTAGCTATTGGCTTGTCCATTTTACATTGCTGTACAGCAACAACACCACTTCCAGTTGGCTACCATGGCTTGCTGGTGATTTGCATACAAAAGATTTTTAAGAGAAAAGCAATCTCTTCCCTGCCAATGCCCCATACTCCAGCCTCAGAAAGATTTGCTTGTTTCCTATAAATTCACTAATTTAGTACAATTATTTTTAAATTCAGAGATAAAGTCTCTCCTAAAATATTCAATCTCTGAATTGAACATTTAATTAGAAAATATACTTTTCTAATCCGCTCTTCTCAACATAAACACATTCTAGACATTCTTCTCTATAACTTGGCTCTAAAGACTGCCATCAGCAAACTCTTATTCTCTTAAGAGCACTTTGACTAGCAAATCTAATCTACCCTTTTCCTAAGTAGCTTCTCATACAACTGTTCTGTGGAAATACAATGGAGACATTTAAAAA
This sequence comes from Coracias cyanogaster, assembly GCA_033124195.1. NCBI lineage: Eukaryota > Metazoa > Chordata > Aves > Coraciiformes > Coraciidae > Coracias > Coracias cyanogaster. Next base: position 27,610 of record JAVSBS010025239.1, on the reverse strand, counting down.
CCATGTCATGCCATTTTTAACAGGCTAAATTTTGATATAATTAACTAAAGAGATATATAATTACAACTAGTAATTTTAAGTTCTGTTACCAAAATTGGGGGAGTACAAACATTTGCACGCAGAAGTTACAGTATTGTACCTTCTATCATTTCCATACCACTAGGAGGCTTACAGTGGCCGGCATGGCTCACAACCCAAACGGGATACTGCTGCTTTAGTCCACAATATAAGGCCTGTATAAAGGTCCTGTAGTAACCTGCCAGTCCAGGGTTACCTGCCAAAAAAACAAAATATACAAGCACAGTCAGTATTAAGCTTCCAACAGCAATCTGCTTCAAAGCAAACTAAACATGACTATACAGATATTTGTTAATTTTTCTCTAGTACGTTTCCAATTTTTATTTTCCCAGTTTCAGGGGCTATGCTATTGAACTGGTTTAATCCCATTGATCAATGGTACCCATGAGAAGCATTTTATAGAATTACTTTGAAATTGCAGAACCTAAAATTGAAGCCCAACACAAGAGAAAATCTCTCTTTTTCGTACGGAGATCTTGCTTGTCTATCCCATTGAGTTACAAATACATTAAAACTGTACTAAGAAACCCCACATTTCATAAAAATATCACAAAGACTATAGCATGTATCACTTGATCAGGATGTTTGATGTCCAAATATCTCAGTGTTATCACTTCAAAATTGGTATGTGGTACCCTGAAAATACAAAGGTCTGTACTGAACCTAAAAGAGAGGATGACTTTATTTAAAGTCATTGGACTAAATTATTTTTTTTTCTGCTTGCAACTTCATATTCTCTCTGTCCTTTTCCATGCCACTTGAGAACCTCTTTCCTTTTCATTCTCTAGAACCAGAGGAGAATCTCCTGCATCCCATCATCCTTAGAGAGGATTTCTTGGAAGAGGTATCTGAATGAACCCGGCTTGCCCCGAGAGGGCAGATCACCTTGCTCTAAATCCACTGCCTAACAGTGACAGTACCAACAGTCAGGTACCACTGCCAAAGTGGAAACTGAAATATTGTCCCAAAGAGGAAAAAAAATACGGATCTAGTAGGGGTTTCAGGATTTCCAAACAAAACTCTAATCTCTATTCCTCCTTCTTCTCTTCTTCTTTTGGATATCAGTAGTGACTTATGTTGGAGATCAAATCCAGATGAAGACGAAGCAGATTTTGTTTCCTAATTCACACAGGATGCATAAAAATTTCACATAGACATAAAAACGTATCATTCCTCTCTATTTATTTATTAGTTTTCCAGAGCAGATCCACTGATTTCTTACTTTCATTTGGACAGCAGGAAAGCCCACCATCATGGTTAGGATGGCTCCATTACATGTCTTTCACTCACATCCTAGGCAATTCTTAGTTTGGATATCATCAAGCAGCAAAAGGCGGCAATAGCAGTACTATGTAAAAAGGCATTCACTTCAAGATAAAGACATTCCAAAAGACAAACGTATTGCTGAAAGAGTATTAGACGGGAAAAAAACCCCCAACCCTCTAAAATTGCGTAAACTCCTTTTTATCAGTCTGATTGTAATAACATAGGAGTTACTTACTGTGTAAGTACTGATAGCGATAGAGAAGAACCAGAGCTGTAACCAAATAAGTCTTTTGAAAATGGTGCATGGATATAAAACCTAGGTTTATTCCACTTTGTCCCTCTCTACAGCGAGCTTTTTCAACTTGTCTTCTTTTACTTCAACCCTTTTGCTCTTCAGGTAACACACAGCAAGTTCTTTGCTCGCCCAAGAGGCATTCCCTCAGTGCAGGGCTTCCAGATCACAGCCTGCTCACCTCAGAGCAGCCCTGCTCCAGGCACCCAAAGCCACGTGTGTAGGAGCTGATGCCACGGGTCCGGGTAACATATCACATGTGTTTCAACCCTCACATGTAAGAAGTGTCTCTGGTGGTTCTTAAACCTTAATGAAATTACTGATCTTAAAGTAAGATTGTTTTTACTGGACTACATAGATTTAGAAAAAAAAAAAAGAACAACAAAAAAACCCAAACCAACACAACCCACAGTATCCGTATTACATGCTTCTGAGCATCTCTTTGTAAGCTCGACATTAAAGGAGAATTAAAACAAAAGAAGCTGTTGTATATATAAACTCCAGAATGCATGATCAAATTTTTGCAAACTGAGTTCCAGAAAAACAGTAATTTAAAACTCCCCAGAGTCACAAATCCGTAAAACTGCACCACATTTGCATACGTCAAAAATAAGTATTATAGAGGCCCCTAGAGACAATAAAATTAGACTCCTTGGACTGATGTTGCAATAGATGAAACCTGTCTTTCAGCAAGGCTGAATGAAAGTAGCACCAATCCAAAATAAAGTGTCTTTTGTAGTACAAATGATTGTGATATTTTGGCACTACACTTAATCCTGGGATATAATGCAATCAGGTTTTTTGAGATCCAGGAATCATAAAATTAGTCTCAAAACCAGCCTCTTTTCTTTGCCTTTTTCTCTCCTTTAATGCAAAATAAGGAAAGGCGGGGAAATGGCAACAGCCGTCTTCGACATCTCGGTGCTCTTTCCCACCTAGGTTAGGTGAACCTAACACGTAAATATTCTCAGCATTCAGATATCAGCTGAAAAGCAGTGAGGTAAAAGCTGTTTATGAACAGTGAGGCTTTATACAAACCACAAGATGCTCTAATACTTTGAGGGATAGGAGATTTTTATCCTGTGATAAATGTGATATGTGTTTCAAGCAGGTAAAAGAGAAAATCCACAAAAAGAAGCACTCTTTCCGCACTGGTTGGGAGCATCTGCTCACGGGCAGATAAATTCTCAGGGGTCAGCTGCTAGAACTGCTACTGATACTTTGAAATGCCTTGAAGAGGTATGAATGGAACCGCTGGCACAAATGGAAAGGAAAATCAACAAAAGTTCTAACAGCAAAGGTTTCTATAGAGAAGCCACTACGTGTAAAGCAGCTATAAACTTATTCTTTATTGAACTTTCAATTTCAATTGAGTTATTTAATATTTACTCTGACTTTAGTAAATGCAGATTAATAGTCCCTGTTCTTGAAAGCTTGCATCTACAATATTTATAAATGGAAAATGTTTATGTCCTAATAATATAGCTCAAACTTGTATCTCTGCAAAGTCAGTCATTTTCTATGTTTTTACTTTAGCTGCTATCTGTCAAAATACTTCAAAGGAATCAAACAAAAGCTTGAACAGGTGAAGGTCTTTTTCTCACAAGAGTTACAGTAACAGCTAATGGAAATAACTGGGGCTTAATATGCACAGCAGTCAGTGATCACCAATATATTGGGCTCATTTACTGCGGCTGAAATGTTGTTCAAATAAAGTTTTTTATACTATGGAGAAAGGACTACCAGGTTCATCAGAAAGGCACCCAGGTAATTCAGTGCTCATTTGTGCAGTTTAAGCATTTCCCCATACATCAAACCAAACTGCCTATGTTCTTTCACTCAGCAACCAAGTGTCAAAGAATGGAAACCATAAGTAAATGCAATGTTAACCTCCGTGATTTGAAGGTTACTCCACATCAATCCTCAGACACCTCGGGGCACCTGAATCATTGATGCATGCCAGCAAATCTCAAATTGCAGTCATATGAACTAAGGAGCACATCTTAAGCAGTTAGTCTCAACTGTGCTTAATTTCCAACAGTGTTTATGTTGTTTCAGAAGTCTTTTTAACAATAGCTGTAAACGATGACCATAACAGAAAAAGACACAAAATTACAATACACTAAATATAAGCTTAATTTGGAAAAGACTTCTAAGCATTTCACGGAAGAATATGTCAACTGGGCAATTTGTACCGTGAATTACAACGTAGCGGTGCCGCTTCATTTGGTGTACTCCAAAGTTTCAATAACAAAAGGACTCCTCCCAACTTCTCTGTTGTCCATAACACACAACACCTCACCCAGCTACTCTACATTAAGCGCAAAGTCTTTCCATTTTTAATTTGAAGACAGGAATCCACTTCTTCCTTTTCCCATCTGTTCCATCCACAGCTAAAGCAAAGTGGTACAGAAGGACCAAATGTGCAGAGGTCTAACTTTGACCTATATTAGCAGGCAAATATTCTGTCACTTCTATGTACTGCAGACACAGGCTTTCAAGAGCTGGAACTCTTTAATCATCCACAATGTTAAAAACATGAAAATTACTTATAAACATGCATTTGCCTGCCTTTCACTTTCAAACACTCTCTTGTTGATGCTTTTTCCATCAAATCTAGATCTTAAATGCCAACTACCTCCTTCTTCTGAAGACAGCTAGCAGTGGAAAGAGAACAATTTGTACAAAATAAGTATCTGCCCCAGGATATCACTGCTAAAGAATAACTGTTATCCTGATTTCACAGAATCATAGAATGGTTTGGGTTGGAAGGGACCTTAGAGATCATCTAGTTCCAACCCCCCTGTCATGGCAGGGACACCTCCCACTAGACCAGGTTGCTCAAGGCCCCATCCAGCCCGGCCTCAAACACCTCCAGGGATGGAGCATCCACAACCGCCCTGGACAACCTGTGCCAGTGTCTCATCACCCTCAGTGAAGAATTTCCTCCTAATCTCCAGTCTAAATCTACCCTCTTCTAATTCGAAACTGCTTCCTAGACAACTTGTCATAAAGTCAAACTTGGCCCGTCTTAAAATGAAATACAAACTAATATTTTAGATGCTGCACTTCCAAAAAAGAAGTTATTCAGACCTGGGAAGTTTAAACTTATATACAGCATGCCATCAGTGCAATTCCATCAGCTTAATTCTGAATACAAAATAACAAACATATAATGTTCATTTTAAAAGTCACAGACCTTAGCTACTCCCCATAAGCACCAGCTTGTAAGCTTTTGTGGCTTACAAGTTCTCAAGCACTTTCAATTCTTCCGCAACAGAAAATACTAATGTCAGATGTAAACTATAATTAAAAGAAAACTAGCATTAGATAACCCTCTTCAAAAATAATTACCAGACTTAACTGAGGAATCTACAGTACAAACCACAACGGCAAAAGGTTTCAGGTTAGAAACAAAGACATACATCGAAACACATAGGAAAAGCCTTCTGTCCAGAAAGTGGTAGGTCAAAAATCTATATCGCTTACTCAAAATTGAGACTAAAACATAAAATGCAAATAATTCTTAGCTGTTTTGGAAGGCATATCTAAATTGAAAAGCATTTATTTAAGCAGTCTATAATAAATGCCAAGAGTGGTGGGGAGTGAAGAATAAATTTATGTACAGCTAAATCATCCCGTACAGCAACGGGGTTTCTTGCATCTTGTTTTGAAACAAGCTTTTGGGTTCTGTGAAGTCTCCTGTGAGATGTTCCCCAGTGTTTTCAGTTGTGTCTCCAAAAGTCTGACCATCTGTGGGAGCAGAAGCTGCCATTCAGCTCTGGTGCTTCACACACTTCTCCAGCAGTTGCTTTCTGTCTGCTCTGGGACCTCAACGGGACCATAAAGAATAGAGGCAGCTACATGAATAGAAGAGGGGAAATACACAGCCAGCAGTGGGTTTACCGAGACCTTTGAGGAAATGGAAAATATGCCAGCAATCACCATGAGTTTAATTTCAGAAATAATCCACAGTTTCAGAATTAAGTATGTATGCTGCAGTATTTACATGACAATCTACCGCAACAAAACCAAATGCAGACTTTAAAAAAAAAAAAAAAAAGGCCAGCAATAAATCAAATTTGAAATCCAGGGGCGCACAGCAGGACCACACAAAAATCATTTTTGTGGCAATGATTCTCACTGCCTCTTCGCAGGGCTGCCAAAGCTCCCAGCTCCAGCTCGAAGAGCCTAAATGACGAGTTCCTCACTCAAGGAAACTTAATCTGCCTTTGGCGTCTGACCAGCCGTGATGGAAGAAGATGCAGCTCCCCTATGTTAATGAATGGAAAGCAGCCCATGCAGATGTCAGAAGGATTTAAATGGAGCGTGTAAAAAACACAATGATGTTCTCACACTTGGGAGAAAATTGCAGAAACTGACACCGTGGCTGATGATCAGGCCTTAAAAGGAAACATGCAGGTTTCTCTGACTCCCAGGGTCAAGGGATTTCAAATAAAACGCGTCAAATAACATTTGAATGATCATCATAAACTCACATCAATTCAGCTTTCACCTGTTTGCACATCCAGGGGATTGGCATTCTTTGTCCTGTGTTCAGATTATAGTCCATGCATTAGGGAAGCAGCACCAGCCAAAGAGCAAACAATTACAAGGACGCTATACAGAAACACATGTCAAAACTCTGTTTGATCCTCTCTAACTCTGGAATCATGAATTTGGCTGGAAGGCTCCTTAATATATTTGCTTGGGTTGTGAAAATAGGGAATCTCAGAAGGATTTCAGCCTGGTGCCAGCAACACAGTTTATTAGAGAGGTTTTTCAAGAACATTTCACTTGTACACATATACATACACACATATATATAGGGAAAAATACACATATATACATATAGGAAATATATATACACACACAGTGTGGTAAACGGACATATTATTTTGAAACGCTCCGGCGCCCGGACCACAACACACAGTTTTTAGCTAGATACAGCTATAAAACTTACATATAATATTTTATAATACACATTCTTTACACGCATTTTGCAAACCAAATAAGCTTGTCTGCTGTCCTCTAACACTGTTCCACCTTCAGGACAAATGTGGGTCCATTTACCTCTAAAGATATCCCATGTTCAGTTGATAAATGTGAATTAACCTAACATGGCTGGCCTTGCCCAATTGACAATTGTGCCTGAATAAAAATTCCCTGTTACAAATTGTAAGAGGACACATCTGTTTTCTCATACGAATTATAAACAGCATCTATCCAGGCAGATTAGATACAAAGTCTGAAATGCCAATTTTGCCCACTGCAAACCTACTGAGTCTTGTGATTAAGTGATATTGTGAGGGTTATAAAGTCCATGGCTGTATTTTAAATAGTTACCTCAGCCAGGTAAAACAGGTACATAAATACAAGAAAGCCTTTATTTCATTATTTGGATTTTTAAAAATATGTCTGTAAACTAATAGTTCTTGGAAGGATGTTAAGATTGAGACATAAAACTGAAAATTTTAGTTCATAATGGACTAGTGAATTTTTCACTACATTGTTCAAAAGGTATAAGCTAGGATTTTCTAGTGCTTACAATTAAATAATTTTTTTCCTTTTTTCCACAGCAAATGAAAAATGAACACATTTCATTAGGTCTCCTAGTACCCACCTATACATACACAGTCCCTAAAGCTTATGCAGATGAAGACAGATTTAAGATTTAACACCGCAGATGTGGTTGGTCTGTCTGATCCAATCCCTACGACAACCGATGCTGGCAGAGAGGCTGCAGTGAGCTCTGCACTGGGTCTAGAATTCCCAGTAGGAATTTTTCAGTCAGCTTCAGGGGCTGAAGCAGAACAGGACCAGAAAAAAACAAATCTCCTTCTGAAAGAGAGGGGGAGAACAAAGGAAGTGCGCAAAGAGGAACATGAGACTTGATGTCAAATGGGTTCACAAGAAGCCTCTGAAACATCTGAATAACAATACAGCTCTGATGGGACAACACCAGCAGGAAAAAGACAAAGACAAGAAAAATAAACAATTCAAAACCAAGATAACCACAAATTATTTGTTTTGTACAGATAAACAGCTCTGCAGATTTGATCACTTTTGAATAATATACACGGAGGAAGCAAATAATAAATTCAAAAGGCACCAGAAAAGTACATTTTATATCACACTTCCCTACGCTGTACCATTGGCCAGACTAATGAAAAAGAAAAGCAGGTTTGGGGGTTTTGGGGATATTAGAGTTTGGGGTTTGTTTCTGCCTTTTAAGATAGCTTTTAGAATAAAATGACAGGAAAAAAAATAGCAACAGAGTACATGAACTTCAGAAAAAAGACTGTTTCTGCAATTTTTGTCTATCAAGATTGTCAATGTATTTGAAATGAACAGTCTAAAGTGATTCTGCGAACCAATTTTGCATTTGTTATTTGTCTTCAGAAACACAAGACAAAAGAGAAAGCTGTTCTGTGTATGGCTAAATCAAGATTTTCCAATCCACAACCTCAGAAAAAAATTCTTTGCATTGATATCACAGTATCCCCGAGGAAAAAATCTTGTAACTAGGATATTAGCACTGGTCTTAAGTAGATGCTCCATGAAGACTTCAATGCCAACACTCCATTCAGGCAACAGCTATCCTCGTTCAGAGAGAGAAACCACTTCACAAGCACACTTGTTCAGCCATTTAAGACCTATTGCGGAGAGTTTCTGCCTCTTAAGAGAGGGCTGCAGTAACAGATATAAAAGATCTAAAACTTAAAGGTGGAAGGCAGTACGTAACTATGTATTACTACGTATGTATTTATTCTTGTGGGAGTTTTAAAATCCATTGAGAGTAACCAAGGAGAGTAACCAATTCAAAAATGGCAGTCAAGACAATGATCAAAATCTTCATCATGCCCATAACAGGAAAACAAGAGCAAGAGCTAGGACTTGAGACTCGATTTTTGGCTTCATAATCTAGATATTGAACATAATGGGTCAAATCTATTTCTAATATAGCTTCAATGATCCCAACAAGTTGGGATAGAAATGAGGCCATATGTCAACCAGAGTCTGAAAGGGGATATTTATTTTTTATTATTTTCAGAGATAATTAGGTCAAAATATTTAATATCAAGGCAAATCTGTATCAGCTCAGGTACTTCTGGTAGCAGCTGCCAGGAAGGAAGAAGTACATTACACCCTGGTGCTGTAGCTCTAAACATTTTAATTACATTATTTGTACACCACGCACACAGAAGCACTAGATTTCATTCACAGGTAGGTTCTTCAGTAAGTAATTTTTTTCTCCTCCTGCCTCAGACATCACATGTAGAGAAACACATCTTTCTTTAAATGGTCAAATCAAGCAAAACACCCTAGAACACAACTTTTCCATAACTCTGGCCAACTCAAGCCCCTGCAGGAGAGGGATGACTTCCTCCCCTGATTGCCTTGCACACAGCCAGGCAGGAAGGATTCATGCTGAAAACAACACCTCATTAGCAGGGAGAGGACACCAAGAGACGACTGCAGATTGAGAAATGTCAGTAAATCACTTCAGTAAGTCACATCTGCCACCCAGATTTCGTGGAGGGAAATACTGTCAAGCACAGTTGGATGTTCAACCATCCTGTCATTACCCTGCCTCCTCAAACTTAACAAGCTTAAATGTGCCAAGCCCCCATCAGAGGTACTTCTGGAGCACTGGGAAATTCAACAAAGTGGCGTATTTCAAGCCTAGATCTGACATACAGGCTCCTCTTTGCATGAGGAAGTTTTTATTTTTTACTGAAAGTTTTTTTTTTTTCTTTTCTAAAGACAATGGAAGCTGGTAGGATGACCCAATAAACAAAGCACAACTGTCAGCATATTTTAAAATATTAATCACAAAGAAGTAGTCCATAAGCAGAAAAAATAATGGAGAACAGTGTCGGAGGAACAGAATTTTCTAGTATATAATATGGCATAGAACACACACCTTTCCCTCAGGGAGTACTCTCTCTGCATGTATGTCTTCTAGACAAACTTTTTTTTTTTGTATCATCCTGAGTCCCCTATTCTCAGAAAAATCTGGGGGAAAATTACCTATGTATTCAAAGTTTTATGGGAGTTAAAAGTAGTAATCAAATAGGTATAGACAAATTAATGTTATCCCCCAAGAATAATGTTGTCAGCAAGTCAAACTATTTAGCTCAGTGAAATAAAGGGGAAAGCCCTCAAACAACCTTGGTGTGAATCGAGACAACACATCCCATTGACAAGTTCTCAAGCTCTTGACAAGAGATATTTCATTATTTCTGTTTTATTAATGAGAAATAAACAGACCAAATCATCTATGTATGAAAGTAATAGCATTACTGACCAGTAAGAACTCCACTAGTTAACAGTACCTGCACTGCCATCTGTGAAAATACAAGGTCAGCTGAAAATAAGACTGTTCTCATAATGAAGCCATGAATATACATGATAGAGAGAAAACAGTAGCTAGAAAAGTTGGAAGAAATGGCTTTGGAAGCATCAGATAGGGTTGAGGGATTTTTTTGCTTGCTTTTTCTCCTGTTCAACTGCAAATTTAAAAAACATGGTCATGTATAATACAGATCCCACGCAAGCATGCGAATCAAAAGTATTCTGATGTGTTTCTCTCACTGAAATAGAAAGTTGTGCTCTTACTCCCTTTTCTGCTGATAAGGCCAGTATCTGAAGGGGGCCTGCAAGACAGCTGGGGAGGGACTTTTTACAAAGGCTTGTAGTGACAGGAGAAGGGGTAAAAGCTTGAAACTGAAAGAAGGTAGATTTAGACTGGAAATTAGGAGGAAATTCTTCACTCTGGAGGGTGGTGAGTCACTGGCACAGGTTGCCCAGGGAAGTTGTGGATGCTCCATCCCTGGAAGTGTTCAAGGCCAGGCTGGGATGGGGCCTTGAGCAGCCTGGTCTAGTGGGAGGTGTCCCTGCCATGGCAGGGAGGTTGGAACTAGATGATCTCTAAGGTCCCTTCCAATCTAAACCATTTTATCATTCTAAAATAAGACCATCTGCTGCATAGGAAAAGGGGAAAACTTGCTGTATACAACGTATCTTGCTCTATGTAGCCCCTTCTATCTGGATTGCTACAATACTCAAACTGTTAACTCTACAGTGAGTCTGTTCTGACTGAGTGCTTTGCATCACATATACCAGTTACTGAAGAGTAAAAAAAGCTCCTTTCCCATTGCCAATTTTTTTATTTGGGGAAAAAAAAAATGAGAGCAATGTAATTTTCCATGTCAAAATCTGAGAGCTTGGGGTCAAACGTAAAGAGTTGGAAGGTTTGTCTGGAGCTGCAATGTAAACAAAAGCAGAAACCACAAGGCAGAAGCATTCTCAGTGAATCACTACCAACTCAAGTGCTTGGTGGGGTACCAGCTCCTTCCAGAGAAATCTCAAGACTGAGTGTGTGAATCCACATATATGTGCTACATGTTGTAGACTGACACCATAATTTAACAACAGAAAGTTCTGCAGCAAGTCCAGCTGAAAGAACTCCCACCTTCTCCTTTGACTATCATTCCCACCCCCCTACCATGGCTCACCAGTCCCTGAATTACACTGGCACAGCTCTCTGGGGTCACGCTGTGAACCCAAAGAGGGAAGTGTTCCAGCTTTAAAAAGACCTAAGAAATAAATGTATGTATGTATTTAATTCACAGCATGATCTCTCAAACTATTGTTCTAGCATAACTGAGGGGTGGAGTGGCACAGTGTGGTGGGAACAGGAATACCTACCTCAGTATTGTTGACAAACATTTTTGATTGTGAAATAACAGCCTTAGGAAGTTTTCAGAAGTGCTCCAAGCACTAAGCTCTTAGATTTCCCGTGCCTTGTATGTCTTAACACACAATCAACAAACAGTTTTAACTTTCACACTACTTTGGACTCAGCAACACCTGCTTTGTACCTTGCTTGATCGTTCTAAAAGCTACTTGATGGCAAGGGCTCTATGAATAGTCCAGTGCTGTCACCAAGTCTCCTTACAGGCTGCCCAAATCCAAACAGAGGTTCAGTTACTTAAGCCTCACATGCTAATAAAGCAGGGAATGATAGAGACTCTCCAGGAAGACTCCAATAATGTGATGTCACATAAGGTTGTAACAGGTAGGATACAGGGAAAGACACTCTGGAAAGTTTTAGGAACATGAAGAGCGGCTGAGGGAACTGGGTTTGTTTAGTCTAGAGAAGAGGAGACTGAGAGGAGACCTCATTGCCCTCTAC
>JAVSBS010025239.1:0-15673 GCA_033124195.1 Coracias cyanogaster | reverse complement strand
AGATGCTAGGAGAAAGGTTGGACTTGATGACCCTGGAGGTCCTTTCCAACCATAATGATTCTGTGATTCTGTGATCAGCTAGCTTTCCCAGAGCCGATTGGAAGCGCAGCCCAGCAGGCAAGTAAATACATTCAAAGCATCAAGAGTGGTTGCTCCAAATCCTATGCTGCAGTTGTGCTGGGGAGGCCATGATAAGAGAGCATAGTGTTTCTCTTCCTGTCTCCATGCAAGCTCTGCAGGTTCACTGCCATCCTCTCCCGGCTAACTTAGGCATGATGTTCTACACTGAACACACTGCTCAAGTATAAAACCTTCAGGACTAAGTTTAATTTCAAGCACTGCAAATAGCACAGAGCAGATGAATGCTGCTGCTAAGCTAAGTAAAAGATGAACCTTTCTTAAATAAATAAATAGAGTATCTGTGTACACAGAGAGTGGATCCTGCTCAGCTGTGTGGATATAAACATCTATCTCAGGACAGAATTTTAGATGCAAAATTGAGGCTTTTTGGGTTCCTGCTGAGTAGCCACATGCGACTCAAGTGTGCCAGCTGGACCAGATGCCGCTCTGAGCTGCGCAATCCTCCACATGCCTTGCCAAGGGAGACAAGACTCCAACCAAACAAGATTCTGAAGTTGATTCTCTGGACCAGGTGTGTCCAGGCAATATATAATAACATATCATATAAACAACATCATCTTCATTTCTGTGCACCTGAATTTCCCTTCTCTTTTGCTCCACTACTTGAGAATGGGCAGTAGCATCACTGGTGTACTTGGTATGGTCAAAATAAGCAAAGGTAATAGATCCCGTGCAATTTACACTAGCAGAGGCAAGTGAAGATAAATACATAAAGCACATATGATGGAAAATAAACATCCATGCAGGAAACAGCTTTTCAGCCTCAGCTTTAGGTCATCAAAACTATGTGGTACAGGATCAAGCAAAGTGCAAGTTAATGTGTAAAGAGGAGTCTGTAACTTATTTCAACATTAGCACCAGTGCAGTTACACTCTGACTGCCATTAAAAATTCTCATTGCGTCTAAAAGCATTACTTAGACCAAACCAGCAAAATACAAAGTTCAGTGAATGATTCCTTTAATAAAGGCTTGAAGTACTTACATGTGAGTAGTTATTTTCCTTAATGCCCTCTGGGTATTTACTGCTGTACATCAGAAGATGATGTACGTCCTGGCGCAAGAATTTCACACCATCAGTAGGAGTGGAGCTGCCCATGGAGTGGGTCAGTGATTTAAACATTCCAGGAGAGGAAGTATTTGTGGTCTCCCTCTATGCAGCTGTGCTTTTATTGTTAATTTATTTTTAGCTGATTTTAACTGAATGCTGGCTTAGAGACTTGTGTAATAGATCATATAAATTTTGCAAATGTGAACGAAGAAGATTTGTTTGGAGGTTTGGTACACAATTTGCAAGGATGACTGGCCATCTATTGAAAAGCAACTCAGTGGAAAGAACAGAAGCCCCAGCACTCCAATCCTTCTATTCTGTGCTCTAACTGGACTTCCTTTATTTCACTCCTCCTAACACAAGTAAAAGGCATTTTTATGATCCTCAACAACCAACATAACTGATTCATCACGGTCACATGAACGGTCCTATAAAACTACTGACTTGGGTTTTTTGTGACATGCATACAGAACAGAAACAGTCAGTGCTTACCTGTGCGTTCAGACCAAATCCTGAAGCCTGATAATACGTGGTATTGCTGGCTATTACAGCAACAAGCTTTCAAAAAAAAATTCTTAATTTTTTTTCTAATCTTTAAAACAGCTCCCTCTTCTGGCATACTCTTTCCATATGATGTTTAAGAACCATACTTCATTCCTTAGCAATTTTTAATGCTATTTGGTTCCTAACACTCAACAATTTCAGTGTTAAGAACTCACTATGCAGTATGGCTGTGATGGCAAGGAGAGGGTACCTTAAATCACAGCTCTTGAAAGAGTGGCTAATTCTAATCAAGTATTTCCTTAAGATGATCCCTAAATTTATCTTTACTACCTTTTGAAGATATCCCAAAAATCAGTCCAGATCAGAATCCACACCTGGACAAAGAGCCTAGATGGCCAGTCCCTGGGTCACGTTTGCAGGATCACTGAGGTTGGAAGGGATCACATGAGATCTCCCAACCCACCTCCTGCTCAGCTAGAGCAGGTTGCCCAGCTATGCACCCAGTCAGGTTTTGATTATCTCCACAGCTGGAGACTTCACAACATCTCAGGGCAACCTGATCCCTCACTAGACAGAAACGCCCATGGCAGTGCTCATCCCTAGCTACTGAAGACATTAAATTCCTAGGAATTTATGCTCCTTATTCAGCATCTTAATTAGATGTTTAATATTAGGCTGGAGGAAATCGGGCCTTAAGAGTCCCTTTCTGAGTGAGGTGGCATGGACCCAGCCTGACCCTGAAAAAAAACCAAAACCAAACTCCACAAAAAAAACTCAAACAAAAACCCTCAACAAAACCAAACCAGAACAAACGACAGGAGAGTTCTCATAACCAGGCTAACAGCGATAAAACTGCAGAGGTAAAAGATGAGGTGAGGCTGGACAGGCATTTTTTTCCAACTGCTGCTGCCCTGGCACTATTCAGTCAGAAAAAAAAAATAAAACCCGAAACCACAAAACCAGAAAGAGGGAAAAAACAGCTTTTACTGCCTATTTCATTCATGTAGAACAGCTTCTCAACTCCGTTCACAGAATTCCTGCTAGAGCTCATTCAGTGACCATGAGCACAAGGTGTATGCAGCAGAACATGACCCAGACCCAGAACTACCCTTTTACTGAGGAGGCAAAAAGTCATCTTTCCTCTTAACCTGGCTGTCCACTGCCAGCAGCATTCCCCTCTCCTCCAGTTGTCTTTCAAAGGCAAGTGGCAAACAGGGCTGTGCCCTGGGGGGACACAAGGGCTGCTGACTTCAAAAGCAGTGTCTGCAAGGATGGAAGTAACTTCTCTGAGTGACTCAGTGGTCTCTCTTCCAAAAGCAGATTCTGTTCCACATAAACAGTTCTGATCTATCTTCTTTTTATTGATTTAATCACATTGAATACCAAAGATTCGCATACAGAAATCTGAATTGCATTCTGGCCAAGGCTGCCAGAAGCTACAGCCTGCAACCTAATCTGCCAATACTAAGGGTCCTTTCTAAATCCAATGCAGTTCTTGTAGATGAATTGTTATAAACTACAGATTACATACCAACAAGCACATTTAATCACAAATTTTGTATAAATCAAAGCACATTCTAACACCAAATTGAAGAGGACTGGAGTAAACATGCTTTACACACTTTGTAGAACGATGAAATAGATTTTATTATTAAGCAAACCCCTTCCTTGGTCTCAGTGGTGACAGTAGACCTCTGAAGAACTATTCAACCCAGTGACTGCTCAGCAGAGTGAATGACTAACAAATTTTTAAAAGTTGTTTTAGAGGGAGCCAAAAAACCAAAATACAACGGGTCTAAGCTTCACTGCTATATAATTAGTTTTAGTGCAAAATATTATTATATAGTGATTCTTAAAAGAACTTTTATTATGCAAACGTTGATATTTAACAATCACCACCCTCAAAACAGCAGGTGAAGACAAAGCCAGACAATGTCCTGAAAGCTTTTCAGAGTCCCTACCTTACAGTCAAAAATAGAACTTCAAAGACTTTAAAGCTAACAGGAAGTCTCATTTCAAGCGAGAACACATTAAAGACTTGTCATAATCCGGGCAAATTGTCTGCACTGGTTTCACTGCTGAAAACTCGTTAAGTAGTCTTCAAGTGACAACAGTCTTGTTGATGTAAGTACATGTAACTACTCCTAGAAGGAGATCAAAAGCGAAGCCCTCAATTTCTGTTGAGCAGAAACCCATAAGCAACTCTTGACTCAAAAGATTAGCTCAGAAGATTAATTTTTTTATGAAGTCCTCATAAGCCTTAAACATCACCCAGTCACTGCATGAGTTGGTAAAACAATAAGATGATCCAACAACCCAGCAGCAATCCAACTGCAAGCAGGCAGATCAAGAAACTTGGCAAGCATAGGGAGTACTTTGCATGCATGCCAAATAACTGAATTCTGAAATATGTGTTTCTGTATATTAATGAACAAAACTTGTGTAGCATGCTTTACCACAAAAAATACTATTTACATTATACACTATCAACCCTGAACTAAGCTTCCAGAGTACACGACTGCAAATACTAAAATTGCCTAATTTACAACAATGGTAACAAAAATTAGGAAGCCTGAAATGAAGGTATTGTAATGCTCTCCTGCAATGAAATGGAAGAAAAACTTGATGAACGGCAAAACTCCAGGAGCTAAAACATCACGGTGGTTTTAAAATGTGTACTGTATTTATTTACAAAATTAAACATGTCATAAATACACAGACACAAATAGACAGACACTCTTAAAACAGTAAAGAAATATTCCATTACACTTTGCGGATCCTGGTTTTCAATGAACCCAAGCAATGTTAAATAGTGCTGTAGTAGATTTTATACTTCACTGCTAATTTTACACTAAAAAAACACTGCACAAGGGAAAACAAACCTTTATTACACAAAGGAAAAAAAGTAATTCCTGTCCTTTCCGTTACACCTACATTTCCAGAAAACCGTGGACCTGATCCTTCAACTGTACACATTTAATTTTACTTTTATGAGTAAATCTCATCGATTTTAATAGAAAATAATTCATACTAAGAAAGTAAACAAGTATACACATATATCCTAGACTGAGGAAAAATAGAGCTTTTTACATAGTAATTACTTCCGTAAACACAATTTTTACTCCTATACAGAGGTTTTGCTTGCACAAGAAGAAAATGTTATGGAACAAAACAGTGTACACTAAACACTTCAACTAATACAGTAAAAAGTTATTAAGTTTACACAGACTGCCATTAATAAAAACATCAGCCTGTTGTAGTTAAAAGAGACTGAACTCTGCTGCACATTCTATATTCTAACACCTCCAAGCACAGCGAGCTCTCAGTTCTCAGGAGGCAGAATCCTGCCTCATTTATAGTCAATGGGAATTTTGCCACTGATTTCAGAGTAGAAGAATGCTTTGGAGTCAGCTCCTGCTCTCTCCCTGCTTTTTTTTTTTAGTAAGTCAGATCAGAGAGAAATCCTGCCCATTATAAAGAAATTTGAATATAAAAAAAAAAAGAAAATGAGCATACAGGATTTATTCTCAAATCTCTTGCAACAATTCAATTCTAGCAGAAGCTGAGAATTTTATCGTCTTTCTCTTCAATACCTTTCCCCAAACCTGTTTTGACTACATATAAACAAAATCATATGCAAGAATTTCATTAAGACTGGACAAGTATGTACCAGAGCAGTTGAACACACACAACAATGCATGTATGAAATCACATGCAGAGTAGGACAACCCACGTCTGGCTCCCATCACTGAACACTTGGCTGTGCGTACCCTCCTTTTTGAGTGAGAACTGCCCTTGTCTGGGTATTTCTTTCCTTGACCTGTACTAAGGTATCCTTTTGTACCTCTATTTCATTCCATAAAGAATCTCAACTAGTGGATACATGCCTTTCAAGTGTGAAAATTGCTGGACTCCAGAAGGGCTCCACAGTTCATACTCAGGAAGTTACAAAAGCACAAGGGGAATGCTATCTAATCCTAACTGTTTAGGTACACAAGCGTGTTGCCAGATGACCCAAACGTCCGGATCTCTCCTAAGGCTGTGTTTTTTGTGTTGGCAATTGTTTTTTGTGTTGGAATTTCCCCTGAAGGCTAAAAATGAGGTATATACCAGTAGGAAAAAAATATATACAGTTTTGTTTCTCATAAATCAAATGTTGTGCCAGGTCTTTGTCAGCTCTGTGCCAGCCACAGCAAGGAGCTTGGGTAACTCCATTCACTACTGAATTTGGGTATCTAAGATTAAGATAGCATTATTGTGGTTGCTGTGTTTTTTAATTGTTTTCTCAGTGAGAGAACTTCCAGTTTGTTACCGAGATAATTCTGGAATAAGAGCAAAACCATAAATCAGCTGCTTGCAAAAGCTTACAGACCATGACAGAACCACTCTGAATATTTCATTGATGTCTATTTCTGGATGCCTACCTAGTTAATGCAAGATGCTATTAAGGACTCTTCACAGAGCTGTTCTGCAGAAAATAAGCTCCATGTAGCCCTGCCACTACATTTTCTTGCACAAAATGTTTCCTATGATTAATATAGAGCCCATAACATCTGTGTGACCCAGTGTATTTCGAGGAGAATAACTCGGATGCCTTGCAGAGGTAGCTTGCCTTGGATGCTTGTTTGACTTGTGTGCTCTTCCCCTACAAATCTTTTTACTGATACACTAGCTTTACAGATTTACCCTAGTTACATGCTCTACTACCAACCCAAACACGAGGGTATCTCAACCTGAAGACAGATCAAAGCTCCAGAACTTGGGGGGAAAAGACACACTTAATTTAGCTGTTCATTTAAGATTTCCAGAAACGCCTTAACTGGAAGAAAGCAGCAACTGAAAACGGTCAGATCAGGCTTGGAACTCCAGAAAGCTGTTTGACAATGGGGATCAATACAATAGCCTTTTACTAAAGAGTTACAGTACACAGTATCTGGCTTAAAGAATTGTTTCCATGGAACAGTAGCAAGATGTAATTATAAAAGGCTTATTTCCTCTTTCCAGTTAACGAAATAATTTAAACTTCACTGTCACTGGGTTAAAAGTTACACTATTATTCAAATCCAGGAGGCAAGGGCATAAAACCGTTGTACTCAAAGAAACTAGCATTAAGAACTAACAAAAAATATTCTATGGGGCTTCCAAAATCTTGGAAAAAAACCCTGGAAAAATGGAACCTGTTCTCTTTCACCACTAAGTAAGGACCAACCCACACACCAGCCCATAAACAGCAACAGAGCGTACTGTAACAGAAATAGTGAGCCAAAGATGTGGGTCATCAGAAGAGTCATTATTTCACCACTGATTCTTGGGGACGTAACAGTAGTATCCAATACATTCAAATAAACTGCGGGAAGCATTAGTAATCTGCAAACTCTAAAGCAGTGCAAGAGTCACAACATCCGTGCTTGAGCGAGCCCAAGCTCTGTTTTTGCTAATGGCAGAACTCCTGCAGTTCATTGGCAGACTACAATCAGTTTAGGATTTCTCCATTAATTTTATCATATGCTAAATGAAAGTTCAGAGTTTTCATTTTAAAATGACCACATTTAAATACAGCTCAGAACTCTACGATGCTCACTGAGATCAAGACATTTATCATAAAAATTAATGTGCAAAAATCCAAGTTAAAAACCACTTACTTCAAAAAAACTCACAACTTAAAAAACTACTGGATTCATAATTTTCCCTCAAATATTCTAACTTTCATCTTTCAGTTGGCACACAGCCGACATCACAGCACCACTTCAATGTGAAGGAAAGAAATGGAAAGAGAGTAATGGGAAAAAAACCAACCCGCAATGGTGTCAGCAAACTACCACCACAAAGTAAATGAGACATTCAAAGTTCTCAGTTTTACCTTATGGCACCTGAATAGAAATACAGTAGTAATCACACATAACAAAGAAATTTCACCATTACAATAATACTGATTTTTCAGCCATATGCATCGGCCAAATTCTACCACTTATCTAGTCACATTTTTGAAATTGCACATACCATTTCCAATGATCACACTTCTAGAGTTAAACAAAAAAAGACCCTTACCAGGAATAATCATGAATAAGAGCCTGGGTAGATTTTTACTTGCATCTTTTGAGAGGTCTTTCCAGGGCCCACACTTTAAGACATGGGTAGCAGCTCCACAACAGTAGATAAATTCTTCATGTAATGGGACTGGCTCTTCTGATGCCGACCTCATGTTTGCTGTTAGACAGAGTAAGATACCGTTAGAGCAGACCAGCAACTATTTACATAGCTGACTCTTTGCTACTACACCTTCCCATAGAACAATTGCAAAAAAACCCCAACTACCCTCCCCAAACAGCTGTCATCTCCAGTAAACCGAAGCCCAGTTCAGTATTTGATGTTCGAATGGGTTGTAGAAGTTGTTACATACATTACTATCTCTCAGTTTTTGTCACAGAAATATACGGTCATGAACTGGACAGCAAGACCTATGTCTTTGTCAGTTAAAGCCAACCAAGATTTGCTCAATTAAGGTAAATATTTATGCTCATCTTTACAACTTCAGAAATTGTTTATCTGAATGCAGTGATGAGAAATAAAACAGTATGTTGCCAAATAAACAAGGCATGTATTTATCATGTATGAAATCATTATTAGGTTATCACTTTGGAAGTTGCTGATTGACCAAACTCCTGTATCTTTCCTTCAGTAAAAAAGCTACTTCATCAAGTGACTACTTATGAATTAAAATGTCATCAAGATGAACTCCAACATATACAAGCATCTGCAAAAATCACCACTTACCACTTGCAACTACAGGTGCAGTTACCAAACCCAGAGTCAGAAGCCTGCCCTTGCTGGAGTATGATCACACACATAAAGCACTCAGAACAGAGACCAGTGCTTGGTAACGTCACAAGCTGTTCGTATCAACTTCAAGGGCTACTTAAGCTCTACAGAACCTTTCCAATCTTAAAAGAACCACATTTCCAGCTTCTGAAGCAACAGATCTAGTTTAAACAGACTTGAAAAACTTGGTTAAATTATTAGAGGAATGACTTTGCATTCTTTATCCAATATATGACCATCTATAATGAAAGAGGCTGTCCAACTTAACTCCTTCCTATACAATTTTATTGTAATTCTAGTCACACACAATGGGGGGGGGGGGAAATACTAATGCCTTATCTAAAAGATTAGTCTTTAGTGTCTCTACACCCCGAAAGTTGATTGAAATATATTATGTAAAGAAAAAAGTGCAATGAGATACTAAGCAAAAAAATCCCAAGATCGCAGGCCAACAGTTCTCCAAAAGAACTCTCAAGGAATTCTTCAAGGAGTCAAGAGCATCTATGACAGAGAAACCCACTTACAACAACAGCCTCAGTAAACATCAAGCTTGTTATCCCTTTTCTGATGTCAAAAGTAAGAAGTCCTTACCCAAGAAAGTAGGTTTTATACAAAGTTTCTGATCATGAACCAATGAAATCAGTTGTAAAGTTTCATTTTGAATGGATTTCACTGAACAACTCCAAATGGAAATCGCACTGACAGCTTCATCCAGAAGTGGCATTTGCAACATCAGGTCATAAATTAAGCAGTGATAAAAGGAAGTTCAGCAAGGCATTTTAGACAGGAGCGGCAGGCTTTTCAGGTTCACATGGACTCTTACAGTAGCTTTGGTCCAGCTTTTAACTCACCTTCACATCAAAATTCTAATACGCACAGTGTTGTGGTACCTGAAAGCTAGACTGCACACTAGAGAAGAAAGGGTTTTCTAAAAAGCTGCCCATCTGAGACAAGCTCCAAAAAAGTTTCCCAATGCCAACTCTACAAAATATCTGAGGGATTTTTATTTATTTATTGTTGGGTTTTTAATATGTAACTTTATGGCCTTTAGTAATAGAAATGGACTGAGGAGAAAAACAGATAAAAGACAGTGGATACACTCCCAGGAAACAACTCAGGCCTGTTTTAAGACTAAATCAATACCAAAAAGACGGATCTCCTTCCCCCTTCACAAATGGAGCTTTGAAGAACAGTATTTCCATTATAGGCATCTATCTTTGGCAGGAATTACCTGAATTTCCCCAAAATAGCTTAACATGTTCTATCAATTTCCAAACACATTTAATGGCCAGAGATCTCCAGAGATGAGACTCCTGCCAGCTGTCAGCTGGTGGAGAGGGCACAGTTTGTGACACAGCAATAAGAAAGCTAAGAAGACAGTATCACAAACTTGACCGGTGGGAGTTTCGTATGTATAATCACAGAAGAAAGTAATAGAGAGAAAGAGATGTAACTATGTAGGATATCAGGCCTTGTTACCTCCCATGCAATATTTTCTTCCTTCTCTCTGATCCTTACCCATTAACTCTCTAAAGTATAGGTGTAAAAATATTACAAGAAAGGCAGCTTCTATTAACAGTACTTAATTTAGTAACAAAACTTTTGCCAGAATACATAAAGATGGGATTTGACTTACAGGGTAGGGCTTTAGCACTAGATAAATACACCCTTAATATAGGTGCCTACCTGAAAGCAAACTCCTACTACAGGATCTAGACTAGCTAGTGAATAACCATGGAGCAGCCACCAGCTTTCTACCTGAGGATGAGGCAAATCATCCTCTAGTTAACAAAAGCCTATAGTGGTAAGACAGACGTACACTTGCACTTACAAACCAACACATATTTTGGTGTCTTAGTACTGATCTGGACTCCACCTACTGCCATTGTTTCAGGTAAGAATATTTGGAAACAGTCTCTTCATACTAATCTCTTCAAACTACGTCTCTTCATATTCATCTTTGGTTCAACTGTCTCCAAAGTAAAATGCTGATAGTAAAACTAAGTTTCCTTTGTATACATTGTGCTTAATTATTTATGCATTGATCCTCATAGCACATTAACTGCTCCATCCTACACTGTTACTTGCACTTGACACTTTATTTGAAAGATAACTTAGGAATAACAAAAATTGTGATCTGCATCCAAAATAATGTTTAATGTAAGAATTATCACAAACTCAGTCTAGCACCACATAACGTAACAAGTAAGTCTACCGAGATTTGGCCTACAAACTATCCAGTCACAAGACAGGACAAACAGGTTTGTGTACAAGAATGCTGCTGACACTAGAGATGCAACAGTAATCACAAGGGCAAAGATAAGTTGCATAAAATAGTGGTGAAGCCAAAGTAAAGGAGAAAGGATTACTAAAAAAATTTTACACTGAGATTCCACAAAGTCATGAGAAATATGTCGCAGGGTGCCCATGGCCAGGGTTACTCTGAGGCCACTCTCTATCCTTTTGATACGTCATGATGACTGGGAGAAGCCTCTGAAAACTGCAAAAAGGCAACCATCATGCACGTGTTCCAGATGGAGTGTGCAGGGAGCTATACACCAGTCAGTCTCATCTCAGTTCCCAGAAAGCTATCAAAGAAAATTCCCCCGCAAGTTGTCTCCAACTAAGCACATGAAAGCAACAGGGAGCACACTCCCTATGGATTTGGCAAGAGCATATGGTGCTTGAATAACGTTGTTGCCTTCAGCAGGTTGAGGGAGGTTCTCTTCCCTCTCTACTCTGCCCTAGTGAGGCCACCTCTTGAGTCATGTGCCCAGTTCAGGGCTCCCCAGTTCAAGAAAGAGAGGGAACTACTGGAAAGAGTCCAGTGGAGGGCTGCAAAGATAATGAGGGGACTGGAACACCTCTCTCATAAGGAAAGGCTGAGAGATCTGAGGCTGTTTAACCTGGAGAAGACTGAGAGTGGATCTTATCAATGTGTATAAACACCTAAAGGGCAGGTGTCAAGAGGATGGTCAGCAGTCTCCTTTCAGTGGTGTCCAGTGATAGGACAAGGAGCAACAGGCACAAACTGGAAGATGGGAAGTTTCACCTCAACGTAAAGAGAAACTTCTTTCCTGTGAGGGTGACAGAGCACCAGAACAGGCTGCCTGTACAGGTTGTAGAGTCTCCTTCTCCAGAGATTTTCAAAACCCGCCTGAACACGTTTCTGGGCAACCTGCCCTAGGTGAACCTGCTTTGGAAAGCAGGTTGGACTAGATGATCTCCAGAGGTCCCTTCCAAACCGTACCATTCTGTGATTCTGTGTGATGAGATGTATGGCTCAGTGGATGAGGGGAAAACATTAGATGTGGTTTAGCTTAACTTGAGCAAGGCTTTGTACAGTCTCCCATAGTATTCTTATAACTAAGCTGGTGAGATGTTGACTAAGCACACTGTAAGATGCTCTTGGGGAAAAAAATAAAAGGTGGCAAAAAAAAAAAAATACAACCAAAACCACACAAGCACAAAAAATCCCCTCCACATTAACCAAACAACAATGTCTTTCAAGGATCAATATTGTTCAATATATTCATTAAATACCTGGACAACAGGATGGTATGCACTATCGGCAGGTTTCTGCATAATACCAGGTTGAGAGGGGGAGGAAGACACCCAAACTGAAACACTGGAGGCCAGGACTGCTATCTAAGTGGACCTTGACAGGCTGGAAAACATGATCCACATGAAATCCAAGGGCAAATGAAAAGTCCTGCATCTAGAGTTCAGTAGCTCGATGCAGCAACACAGGCTGCGGGCTTAAAGGCTAGGAAATGGCTTTGCAAGAAAAAAAAAAAAGCCGCTAGTTAATAACAAGTTGAAAATGAGTCAGTAGCATGCCCTTTCTTATGGCCCTACAACACTAGAAAAATATAAAGAGTGAGGTGCAACAAGGGTCTCAGCTGATTTTTCTAGTACCTGAGGAAATGCAGAAGGCTTTATGAACTCAGTAGATGACAATAACTAACTATATAGGTCAGAATCTAAACTAGATCAGCTCTCCAAGAACATGGGAAACTGAAGTAGATGTATTCCATGGATTATCTGTACCAGCTTAAATAAAAAAGTAACACTGGGGAGGAACACAGGATTCTCATCAAGGATTTCTTTGGACAAACTACAGACAAGCACCAGATGACAGATTTTCTACAGAAAAACAGCAAACATAGGCCAGACTTTGCAAGCTGTTGTGACATCAGTCACAAATCTCAACCAATTTGGTAGAAAAGCAGGAGCAGCCAGTAGTGCATAAAATGTAAACATTTCTTCATTGTATTTTACAGCACAATTCTCTGTCACAGTCATATCATGGCAAGAATCTGATCCTTCCTTTCACATTTATTCTGAATTACTAAATAAAAACCGTTCAGTGTTATTTGTAACAATGAGCAAAGCCAAAAATGTAATGTTATCGAAACATCAAACAAAGCAACCTAGTTATATGAAATAACCAAATAAAAACCAAACATCTATACCTAAGGCAGTTCAGAACAGCAGGCTGGTTTTGCCTCAAACTAGGCAGCCTTGACCCAATGACCTAGCAATCTGGTATCTTCAGTGTGTTTTGTTCCTGTGTCACTTCCCCCATGCCCCTCCACCAAGCAGTAAAGCATCTAGAAGTTCACTGATGACTGTGCAAAAATATCTGTGAAATGCACGGAGATGGGTACAGCTTACTCCTGCTTAGACCAGTAATGATAAAAAGCTGAAGTGCTGAATGAAAACAGATTCCAGTTTTCCTTTCTGAACCTTGCACAGAGAAACCATACAAGGGACTGTGCACAGCTCTAGGTAGGAAGAAACCTAGTTTTAAGAACTGGACCTACAGTATCATCACAAAATGTGCATTTCGTTACCACGAATAACCTTGCAGCAATCACCAAGAAAGTGTGAACTGTCCTTCTGGAGAGAAAGCAGGGAAAATAACTTCTGTGTCTCAATTTTGTACTGGACAAGTGGTCCCCTGTCAGTGCCTCGCACTATGAAATCAGTTACTCAGCTTTTCACCAAAGCTGCAGAGGACTCACAAATGAAAAAAACTGTTAGCTCGGAAAGGTCCAGATTTTGTGGATTCACAGAATTACAGAATTGCTATGGTTGGAAAAAACCTTTAAGATCAAGTCCAACCGTTATCTATCTCTGCCAGGCCCACTTCTACACCACATCCTTGAGCACTCTATCTAGATGGCTTTTAAACACATCCAGGGATGATGATTCAACCGCTCTCCTGGGCAGCCTGTTCCAGTCTTTGATAACGCTTTTGGTATAGAAGTTTTTCCTCATGTCCAACCTAAACCACCCTTGATGTAACCTGACACCATTTCCTCTTGTGCTATCAGTTGTGACTTGTGAGAGGAGACCAACACTCACCTCCCCACAACCTCCTTTCAGGTAGTTGTAGAGAACTGTAAGGTCTCCCCTCAGCCTCCTTTTCTTCAGACTAAACAACTCTGTCAGCTGCTCCTCATAACACTTACTCTTGAGACCCTTCACCATCTTTGTTGCCCTTCTCTGCACCTGCCCTAGAACCTCAATGTCTTTCTTACACTGCAGCACCCAAAACTGGACACAGTACTCAAGGTGCAGCCTCAGCAGTGCTGAGCACAGTGGGATAACCACTTCTCTAGTCCTACTAGCCACACCGTTCCTGATGCAGGCCACAATGCCACTGGCCTTCTTGGCCACCTATACAAAATCAGGAATAGATAGATCTCTCACCAACCATGTTCTAACAAGGTGCTTTGCTCTGGTATGAGCAATTTGGAAGAGTTTTGGGGGTAAGGGATCAAGAGATCAGAAAAGATTTTCAGATCCTACAATATCTGGCTACATCGGTCTGGTACAAAATTATTCAACTGAGAGGGTGGTCAAAACCCTGGGGAAATAGATTAGGAAGGCCCATCATAACTTTTAACTTATCTTTACATCTCACTGAGTTTTGGCTTTAAAACGTTCAGCATGTACTAATGACTACAAAAAAAAATGAAATGGAGCTCTTGTTAATTATTATAGTAGAACTATTACAGCAATCTTGGTCTTGATTTTCATATTAGTCACAAGAGGATGAAACAGCAAATGAAAAACTTCCAAGGGAATCAGGCACAATGGCAACCATTATAAAAGCAGTGACAAGGTTGAAAGCATCAACTGTTGGTCTACAGCACTCAACAAGATGGATCCGACATTCCGCTGCAGTTCTCACACGACACAAAGTTTAATGTCTGGTCTCTTTTTTTCCTTTGGCAACCACAGACCCCAGTTTTTGTTTGTGCCAACGCTCCTTCAACAAAGATCTAAAACACCCAGTTACGCATGTCCAGTGCTCAAACATCAGAGTCCATGTTCCTTTTTACCAGGTAGATCAAAAGATCCTTCACTGTATCTTTAACAGTTAGAAATACATAGCACTGGAGTCATAGCAAGCAAAACCTTGGTGTGGCTGAGGATCCCCTGAGGCTTCATACAATACCAGCAACTGTAAATGTACCCAAAAGAAAAAAAGACATGACACTCTAAAAGTGTAATACATTTTATCGAACACATTTCAGCATAAAGTGGAAGAGGTCCTACATACCATGTCACGTCAATCTATTTAATCATACTTAGATGGTCAGCTCTTGCTTTTTCATAAGAGCTAGGGCATCACAAAGTGCGAGCTGCGGAGCTACCAACACAAAAATGACCGCAAAGAACCGCGCATTCGTTAGGTTTTGGTTTTTAAAGTAACTTCATAAGCATAATGAAGATGAAGAATCCCACAGATTGCAAGAAAGTGGCAGCTGCACTCCCAGCAACTCACCCATTTCCCAGTTAGTATGCAAGTCTGATGAGAAAGCTAATAATGTTGATGACTGAAAAAAAAATGAAAAAGAAAATTCACTGGTTAAGGAAACCAGTGCACTCATGGAGTGAAAACATGCAAACAAATAGGATGGTTTAATTTGGTGCAAGAGGTATTTTCCAGAACAGAAAATAGGATTTGGGGAAACTTTTTAGTCCCAAAGGAAGAAAAATCACAGAATCACAGAATCATTATGATTGGAAAGGACCTCCACGGTCATCAAGTCCAACCTTTCTCCTAGCATCTCTCTAACCACTACACCATATCCTCAAGTGCCGCATCTATTCATTCTTTAAACACCTCCAGGGATGGTGACTCCA
>JAVSBS010025238.1:0-38057 GCA_033124195.1 Coracias cyanogaster | reverse complement strand
AGATGCTAGGAGAAAGGTTGGACTTGATGACCCTGGAGGTCCTTTCCAACCATAATGATTCTGTGATTCTGTGATTTACACTTCTTAGAACAATTACAAGCCATTCCCTAGGAGATAGCAGTTAGTCCTCTGCAGCTGTTGAAAAAAAGGAAGGTCTGTAGAAAAGTTTTAGCCTGAAGAAAAAGAAATGAGCCTGTTCAGGGCTGTTTGCTCATATGCGACCTCCCTTCCAGCCCCTCTGGCAACAGGCTCCCTCCTGCTGAACATGTCCCACAGTTTCCTCTGGCGTGGATCCTCCATGGCACTTCCTCAATCTTTCCTCACAGGCCCTCATCCCTGCAGCAACACTGGAGATCAACACCACCTCCCTCCATGCAGCTTTCTAAGACAACATTAAAATTTCTCTGGCAAAGCTGAGGTGGACTTGCTGTTTTCCCCTTGAGATTAGGAGCTGTAAATTCTCCAGGATGGAGAGTATTTTGTAAATATGTATAGAGTATATGTAAATTCTCCAGATGGAGGTATTTTGTCATTAAGCTGTCTCAATCATCACACAGTAGATCCAGACAGATCAAACACTGTATTTACAGAGGGCACTAGCACATCTTTTATATCTGCTATAAAAGCAAATTCTCTGCAGCCTTTTTTTTGGCTTAGACATCATCTAGGGAAGAACATGTTTGCTTTAAACAAGGGTGCAGATAATGAAAAGTGTTGCATCATTTTCTCATTTATATTCTTCTACAGAAGAAGTGAAAGGGGTGGGGTTTTGGGGGGTGGGTGTCTCGCATTTTCTTGGACCTTTAAGAAATGTCAAGGCTCATCTTGGTGAAGTTTTAAAAAAAAAAAAACATCTATATCAACTTGATGCTGATGGCCTCTTCACCCAGGGAGACCAGGGCAGGCAGAACAGGCATCCCTATTGATCTGCCCTGTGATTAAGTGCTTGAGCACTACAGAATACAGAAACAGAAAATGGGCCTGCTGATTAATTTCTTCTAATACTAGTGCCTGTTGGGATGGGGAACAGGATAGGCAGTTGAAGGTGAGAAAAGATTTATTAAATGAAAAAAAAAAATGCCTGAAACATGGCACATCAGGACAAAACTCATAAACTTTGGACCTAAGCTGAAACCAATAGGACTTAAATTCAAACTCAGAAAAATGAACTCCTGTTCCCATAAGAAACTTTTTTTTTTACCTTCCCATCAGGGAAATTTCTTTGCATATATCATATTCAAGGCCATCCCTTGGTTGCTGAGTCCTTCAATGTCAAAGCTCACTGTACACACTTTTCAAAGTATCCTGAGTGTGTTGTGGTTTAAGCCTATCCAGCTGGCAAGAAAGCAACCACAACACCACTCACTCAGGGGAGGAGGAAATACAACAAAAGGACGGGGAGAGCACAGTCACCAGCGATGATCATGGGCAAAAGACAGACTCGACTTATGGAAACAAAAATCAACAAAACCACCACCAATTTACCAATTGAATCAGAATAAGACAGTAAGAAATAAAACTGGATCTTAAAAACACCTTCCCCCCACCCACCCATCTTCTCAGGCTCAGTTCTGCTCTCAACTCTCTTCCTCCCTCCACCCAGCTGCTGAGGGGCACAGGGAATGGAGATCGCAGTCAGTCTGTCCCAGGTTGTTTCCTCTGTTCCTTTCTCCTCAGGGGAAAACTTCTCACAGACCTCCCCTGCTACAATGTGGCATTCCTCCCATGGGAGAAAGTCCTCTATGAACTTCTCCAGTGGGTGTCTTCCGCAGGTTATAATCCTCCCAGCAATGTACTGCTCCAGTGCAGACTTCCCTCAGAGTCATGGACTTCTTCAAGAATAGCCATCTGCTCAAGCATGGGGTCCTCCACAGGCTGCAGATGGGATTCTGCTCCACCATTGGTCTCCAAGGGCTGCAGTGGGTCAGCCTGATATCTCACCACAAGCCGCAGGGGAATTGCTGCCCTGGCACAGTTCCCCCTCTCCTTCCTCATTGACCTCTCTAGTCCTACTCCTCTCCAAAACAAAACAGCTCCAAAAGCAAAACAAAGAAACTAATACAACAGTTTTTTTCCCCCTCTTAAATATGTTCTTGAAGAGGCATTGACTGGATTGCCATTGGCCAGAGGCAGGTCTGACTTAGAACTGGGTGAGCTTCTCAAAGCTTACACACCAGTAGCCTCCTCCCCTGCTACAAAACCCCACCAGACACAAACCCAACACAGGGTGCCTCTGAGTCACAGTCTGCCCTGAGGTACATGACCAAGACACAACTTACTCTCCAGTATCAAAGCAAAGAAACAACACATGAGAACGAGATTTCTAAGTTCCTATGCATGAGTGGGACCACATATTTTTACAGAATAGCCAAGGCACAGCAGAACAGCGTAATATCTCCTACAGCAAGCGAGGTAAGAGTATGTGCCTTCAGACCTCAGAAGGAGGACATTAGCAGACTCAATCATCTAGGTATCTGCAGCATCAAAGTGCATCAGACTCCTACTGAAGCTAACAGAAGGGTGCTATCAGTATCAATTTGTTTTCCTGGGTAGAGAGGAGCATAACAGCTAGAGGTCCCTTTAAAATTAAAAAAAAAAAAAAAAAAAAAAATCACAAAAAAAACCAAAAAGCATGCTTCTGCAACTCAGAGTTTGGCTTTCCCAGTACCGATTTCAGTGCAACCTGCAAGAGAAAAAAAAACCTCCCTCAACTGACAGCTTAAGGGCCAGTGCTTCTGCACAAGCACTTAATTATTCCCTGGGAACAGGATTGTCACGCAAACACAACTGCCTCCTGGAAGCTCCCAGAGCTGAGAGGGCATAAGTATTCAGCAAATAAGCACACATCTATACATAACAAATCTGCATCTAATCAAGATGAGGCCAGGCTGCTGGCTATCCACATAATACAGCATTCATGCCTACGCAAACCACTGTCATATTGCTGGCACTTCTATGCAATCTCAGAGCCATGTACAACTAAATCTGTGTAAAATCAGATAATCCGCTCCAAAGGAAAAGCATAGAAATTCAATGCAGCTTGGTGGGGGAAAGGGAAAAGAAGGCTGCAGAACAAGAGAACAGAAAACAGATGTAAGCATATTCAAATGACTGCGGCCTTCTTGTAGACTTGTAGCAGGAGAAAAAGGAAGAAATAACACCATCCCATTTACAATGTCTAGCCATCTGAGGTAACTTATATGGCTTCTCACCAATTTCTCCCATTTCCTTTTGGTCAATTAAATGCAGCATTTTTCCCCATCAGACCTACGTTGAAGTGGAACCACTGCCTGTATTGATTTCTTCAATATTTTGACCAGCTTGCTGCTGGGGACACCTAGTTATGTTTACCCTGCCCACTGTGCAAGGCAGCTCCCACATAGGCAAGAGGGTTCCCACAGTAATCCACTGCTTTGCTTTGACACAAGCAGCCACAACCACATGGATGCCTACAGCTTAGCTTCTCATTTTGATCTGCAAGTTGTCAGTTTTTGGGAAAGGCACATGGGATACTTTAATTGGGCACCAGAGATTTGTTTGATATCATTTCCACCAAGGGCTTTGGACTCTCCTGAGCCAGCAGCAGGAGAAAAAATGGCTATTCTAAGTCAAGCCAATGACGAAACTGCTCCAGTGTCTTGTCTCTAATAACTGCCAATGTCTAACACCAAGGTGAACAGCGTAAGAAGAGGATGAAAATAGAGTGACCCTTTCCCAGTTACACTCTCCTACTTGCTGGCAACCTCCTGTTCAGAAGTTTTCTGTGATGTTTTTGCTCTGCGCTTAAAAATAGCCTCTGATAATTTCTTCCATAACTTTTTCTAACTGCATTTGATCATTTGACTACATGCAGTTTAGTAGCACCATAGACAGTGGTAGAGACAGCAAGAGGCTGTTTCTGTACTTGAGAGCTTATTCTGCATGAGACTGAGCAGTGCATGACGCATGCTATGTTGGCAATGGGCACTTTGGAGGTGAGTGGATACCTGGCAACTTCTAAGTGAGGCAAAAACTGAAATTCAGATCAAGTACTCAGACTTCAGACACATTCAATTAATTTTATTAGACAAGGAATCTCCCTCAGGCTAGAAGGCTCCAAAGTGGTGGAGGAGATAAATTATCCTTCCACTTCAGACTCATGGCCATCCACCACCTGGGAGCCTGCTTGGATTATTATTAATTTTTTTCTCCCTCAGTAGCAGCAGAAAGTATCTGTAAATAGATTCAGGAAGAGTGGACATTTCCAGAATATAAACTCTGAGTTTTCCCTTGATTGCTTTCAAATTTCAGTCTTGCAACATCCCCGATCTCCCCCTCCCTGTCCAAGCCTATCAGGTTTTTCCTTGATGTTTCTGAGAACTTGTTTTAAAAGACTGCTAGACATAATACTACCTCATCATTTCCTCCACTAGATGGATTACTTTTGGGGGGGCCTGAGTACAGTGATTTTCACTGACCTTACAAAGAGACAGAGATAAATAGCCTTTAAGGGGAGAAGTTAGCGTTCTGTCATAAGAGGACATCAAAGAGCTTAGTAAAGCACAAATTGATTTGAAGTTAGTAGGACAGCATAGATGTGGAATGACAATCAATAGCTGTAGGAAAGCATTGTTCCATTTTTCAAGACACAGAAAAATTCACCTGCACTGATACACAAGCCATTTCTAAATGTATTTCTTCTGCAGATGGTTTAATATCAAAACAGTGGGGAGGGGGGAGAAAGAAAAAAAATTAAAATAAAAGAGGAGGTGTTTTTTCAGAAGCTTCATAAACTTATTCCCATGTATTTCATGAGATGATTCTTGGGGAAAAAGAAAGTGAAATTCATTCTGTTCAGGCCCATCAACATTAAGGGAAAATGCCAGGCTAGACCTAAGTGACCTGACATGTTTATACCTACTCCCTGCACAGCCCAGGACAGCAGGAGGCAGTTCTTTGTGAATGGGATGCAAAGAAAGACCAGTAGATGAAATGAGGGCTGTGTCTTTGGCCTCTATAAGACTACAATGACCATGGAAATTTCTGGAGCCCAAACTGTAGCCCAAGATATCAGCAGCGTCTTACAAAAGCCACTGATACTGCACTGCAGAGGAGCCCTGCTCTCAGACCAGCAGAAGACAATGAGGCAAAGTATTAACATTAGGGTTCATATTGCAGCGTAGAAACCTCTGAAGTGTCAGCCAGGACTGGAATTCCCTGGGGCTGCTCAGTATCATATGAAGAGCTGTAAGGGAGAGTTTTCTCTCAAACATCTTGCAAATGAGGCAGGTACAGAGGAAAAGAAGGGCACCTGTATTAACAAAGAGTTCTGTGGACCGCAGACATCCTCCACCTTTTCTCCTTCTTGCTGAAATAAATCTAAATACATAAGACTGTCCAGATACTGGAGAGGTAAGAAGGGTGAACACACACACTTCTGATGTTTGCCTCAACAGATGTTTAAATACTCCAGTCAGGCCAAAGTCTTAGAGGCATGGGTATCACAAGCTCTCTCCCTGTTTTAGGTAAATAAAACCAGAGCAGCCACTCTCCCTTCTCCTCAACATTGGTGATACCTCACCTGCTGGGCAGGAGCTGCCCCCTGCCACTGGGCTGCAGGAGGAGCAGCTGAGTCATCTGTCCCTGCCCATTCAGCACCTGGGAGGAGGTTGGTTGTGTCCCTACATTCCCTGGGAGAACCGGCACAAAACCCAATTGCTCTGGCTTGCAGTGTCCCTAATCCTACATCCCCCTTCCTCTTCTCTACATTTAGACAAGGCAAAACTATAGCAGCTCCCCTATCACCTGATGATCCCTCCCCTGCCAGGAAGGGGGAATTGGGAAGAGGAGACTCACAGATTGAAATGTAAATGTATAAAATGAAACAGCAAAACTAATGTCAATATAAAGTAAACAAAGTTATACTCAGCCCAGCAAATGTACAGAGGTTACAATAAACACGAACACCACCCTCAGGAGTAGAGTCCAAAGAAATCTCAAGAGTAGCCCAGACACCAAAGTCCTCCCTTTATACGGAGCATGACATTTATGGGATGGGATACACCTGTAACCAACTCAGGTCAGCTGCCCTGGTGACTCCAAACTGCTGATGGCCTGTAGACCACAGCAAGCCTATGATTCTGTCCCAGCAAAACCTGAACACTCTCAAAGCTGCGTGTGTATGCTCTCCAGGGAACCTTGAAATGGGGAATAATTTTGCACCAGTCACATGCATGCCATATCAATGTCTTTTGTACTATGATAGCACTACAAGGTGGGGTTTTTTATTATTTTTTAAAACCTGTGAGCTAAACTGCTGCTGAGGACATGAGAAAGCAAAGCAGTTCCTCCCTCTATGGTTTGGTCAGCCCTGTACAACTACTCTAGACTGTGTCTGGGAGGAGGGGTAACACACAGGCAGGTTCCAGAAACTGAATTGTTTGGCTGCAGACTAAAGTGTAAAGACCAGGAGAAAAGGAAGGGGAGCAGAGCTGAAGTGACGATGAACAATAAGAGGGACCAAGAATCAATTTCCCAAGTCACAGCAGAGGAAGATGCCATGGCACCAGGCATCAGGCATCTTTCCCAGCTGCCAACTTCCCTTCTGCTTCTGCTCCCAGGAGAGGCAGAGCCAGGTCTTCGCCTGCCAGACTCACTGAAGCTCTTGGTGTGTTCTCCCCAAAGGAGGAAGCAAGAAGTGACAGCAGTGGCTGTAGCATTCTGCCAACAGTTGTCTTGGTCTCTGCCTCCGGTTGGGCATCCACATACAACTGTCTATATATGTGCGCACACACAACACAAAAATGACAAGGATAAGCTGCCGTACATTAATAGCACTATTAGTAAAATGTAATGGAATTGTCAAAGCCACCCAATACTGGCATAATAGGTAATTCTTCATCATTAACAAAAACTGCCAGCAGAACAGCCACCAGCATTCAAATGTTTAATTTTCAGACTGAGGAAGCACAGAGCTCTCTGTGGGCTGCTCAGCAAGGAGGTGACCCAGTGGCTGATATCTCTCAAAGACATTAAGGAAGTGTCACTGGTAGACATGATGGCAAGCTGATATCAACAAGGTTAGCGCTAATCACCAGATTCTAAAATGAGATTTTACTAACCTATAAAGAAGTTACACCTGCAATAAAAATGAAAAATAATAAACACTTTCATTGTCACATCTGTGTCCCCTGATCTCAGTCAGGACAGCAGCATGGCAGTACTGGGACACCTGTAGTGCCAGCTCAGCTGCCTTGAATTCTTCATGCACTTGCAGGCTGGAAAAGGAGCCAGGGAGACTCCATGCTCACTGCAGTTATTATTAATATTGCAAGTGCAACCTGGGGCCCTGGCCAGGGCCCTGTTCTGCTCATTTTACAGACAGCACCTCAGCCAAAATGTTAGAGACCCAACTAGAAACCTCAGCAACTAAAAAGTCAGGCTGCTCCTGCCCAAGCTCACTCAAACTCCAGGAGCCTGCTCCCAGGCTGTGGCCCTGCAGACCCATCCATGGGGTGCCTGGCATACATGTGGCTTCCAGTTGCAGTGTATCCTGTGGAGAATGCTGTGGTGAAGCCTCGCAAAAAGACACCTGTTTGACCATCAGGCACGGGGGCTATCCTTACTAAAGATGGATCTCACAGAGACATACCCAGCAGTGTCAAATCTGGGGTAAGAGTACTGTCAGGTAACAGTTGGCAACTGGGATCAGAGCAAAACAATGACTTCTTAACAAGATGGGCATCAATCTTGAGCCATGCAGGAATATGGCTCCGAAAACTGATATAATCAGTCAAGACAAATATTTGGAGTCCCTTAACTGCCCAGCAGACAGTTGTGCAACTGTTTCCAGTGCCCATCTGGTGCTGTGTCACCAGTCCACCATGATACATCATAGTCTTGTCTCTCTTTCTCGTCTGAAAAACCTAGGAGTTATATTATCCGGAAACATGTAACACACAACAGGATGCACTGGTTTTCTCAGTGTTTCGCAAGGAGCAGCAGTTCACCACAGCAGCATGACTCTCCCCTGTTGCTAGCAGCTGGAGACTCTCCTCTTCTCCAGTCTCCCTAGCAGCTGTACTACCAAGAAGACAGGAGACAAGGAGAGGAGAAGGTCATGCCATTGATTAACAGGTGGTTTTTGGGTATAGATTTTTATTTCTTCTTTTCTTATTTCCTTCCTCCCACCCTCAGACAAAGAGAACTGGTTGTATTAATAGAAGCAGCAATAAAATTAAGAAAGAAAAGGGCAAACATATTTACCTGACTTTTTGTGAATGCATCTGATAGCATCACAGGATCTGCAGGGTGGATTCCCAGAACCTTCAGGGGAAGCTGAGGAGGGAAGACAAAAAAAAAAAGAAAAAAGGGGGGATAATTTATACTTAGCAGAGGGAAATCACTAAATTATAGAGCTGGCTAAATACTTTCTATAAAACCCATTTTACTGAAAAATAGACGTTTGTCCAGAGAAATGTCCTTTTCTTTAAGTTTTAAGGTTATTGTAAAAAAACCCACAAAACAAACCAATAATAATAATAAAAAAACCTGCCTACTGGATTATTTCCAGAAGAGAAGAAGGAAAAATAAAAAAGAGAATGTGGTTGTTTTGTAAACCAAAGCATTTTCAGTTTATTAGAAAGCAATAAATTTCACAGCAGACACTAAAATGCTGGAGGATTTTATATGTGTGTGAAGAACAATTAAAAGTTTTGACTCATATGCTGTCCTTTAGCTATGTACAGGACCCACTTATGCTCCTGGGACGTGCAGGTGGCTGCAGGAAGGGTGCGTCCATTGGGTAAGCAGCAAAAGCATGCCCCTGAACACTCACCTGCCCACCTCTGGGCACCGAGTCAGTAAAACACAGGATCAAAACCTACTGATGAGGAAGATGTGAAAGGTCACGTGAGGGAGGCAGGAGGGCTACCATGGTGCAGGTGAGAGGCCTGTACATGTTCAGGGAGTGTAAGAGAGAGCGAGGAAGAATGGGAGCTCCTACTAGGCAGCCACATCACAGGTCACTGATGATGGGATGTTGAGAGGGGAAGGTATAGACTGCCTGGGAAAAAGAACAGCAGAATGAAAATTGATGGAACACTGCGCATAACCTAACTCTGAAGTGCAAAAAAAAAAAAAAAGAAAGAAAGATGCCAGTCTATTAATTTCCTTAGGTGAAGCTAAGGGAAAATTAAGGCTGAGATAAAGAGACAATGCTACTGTACCCCATCTCACCAAGGAGAAGCTGAAGCCTGGCTTTTTTGCATTTACAAATTAACAGAGGCAGCAAAAGGGCAGAACTGTGGCTGACAACAGGCCAAAATATTCATATGTCATTAGTAACATAAGAAAAGGAGCAGAGCAGGGACAGACAGTACGCCAGCTTGTTCAAATGTTTCGGGGATTTTTTTCAAATGGTGAAGGAAGATGCTGGTGGAGCAGCTTTTCTAGGCTTGATTGCAATCAGTAGGTAGCTACTAGTTAAAAATCTCAGCTGAGAAGTCATTTGGGTGCAATAATTCTGTTGCCACCCTCTGTTCCTTGAAAAAGAGTCAGAATTAGTAGGAGCCCAAGAAAACTGCAGACTTTAACTCCCAGGCTCCAACAAACTCAGCAAGATGGCAGATAAGGTCTCCTGAGAAGGGAATTTAAGCATGGAGAACAAAAAAATTGGCAGTTACTAAGAAAGACCATGTTAAAGCACAATGGCAGCCTTTCCTATTGTGATAGAAAGATAGGAAGCAGAATAAGAGACCATTATAGCTGTGTTAAGAGCTCTTTAGGGACAGTAAAAAAAAAAAAATTGCAGAAAAAGTGAAAACCAGACCACAAATCTAAGGATGAGCATAAAAGAACAGCATAAAATTCAGAAATGCTGAAGTACAAAACTAATTACAATTAGGAACAGACATAACACCACAAGTAGAAACGCTACGGTATCAGCAGAGGAAGAAAAGGAGAACATGTAGGCCATTATTTAATGGCAAAAGAGGAAACAATGGCTGATATAGAGAGGGATGAAGTAACTTAATCCATCTCTGCTTCAGGCTTCATAGCATACTTCAGAAAATTCGAATAAGGGGACAGAAATGAAAGCCACAGCACAGAAAAAAAAAAAACCAAAACCTTAAGATAAATGACATATAGTCAAATAATCAATGCCTTCTGAAATCCACCCACAAGTATTGAAGGTACCAGCCACAGAAATCTCTGATCTGTTCAGAAATCATTCCTGAAATTCATGGTGTGAGGGAGATCCCAGGAGACACAGGAAAGTCAAATACAGTATCTTCATTTAAATAAGGGAAAAGGAGAACGTAGGAAAACATAGATCAGTCAGTCTCCCTGGAAAAACACTAGAACAGTCTATTCCTGATCGATATACAAAAACCCAAAGGAAAGAGTGTTGATAAAAAACAGCTCAGCATAATGAAATTATCAATTTTTCATTTCAACATAAAATACATCGTATCAGTTGTTCGTCCCAGAGAAAACTAACTTTCCTCTTTGACAAGGTAACTAGCTTTGTGGGTAAGGAAGAAGTAGTTGAAATACATGTTTTAGCAAAGCTCTCAGTATTGTCCCATATGGCCATAAGCAAACCAAGAAAGTACAGTCTATTTTAACAGTTCTGTAGCTTTTTGGACCTTTGAGCATATTTGGCCATAAATTCCCTTGCTGTCTGGCCTTACCATCAGATTTTTAATATGAAAACATCCTTAAGAAAGAATGCTTCCTTGGATCAACTGCAGACCATGTGCTATGGCTTTGGGACTCATCAGCAATTTACAGATGATGATGTGGGAGTCACTGGCCTACATGAAATTGCCTGTAAGTGCAACTAGGTAGAACCCAAACAGGCAAAGTGTCAGTGATTAACTACTATTCTGAGATTTCATCTGGATCCCAAAAGAATCTGTCTTGGTCCTGGATCAGTTCAAATTCTTCATCAGTATCTTGAACAACTGAGGAGAGTGTGCATTACAAAATCCGCAGATGACTCTGACTTAAGAGCACATTCGTAGAATAGGACCTGAATTTAAAATAAACATCTTAGTAAATTGGAGGAATGGTCTGAAAACAACAAGTCACAATTCAATAAATCTCTCAACAAAATATGAAACTAAGAAAGAGGAAAGCAAACACTGAGACATCAGACAGGGAATAACTGAGAAGTTAAAAGCCTGTATTTCAGGGTACAGTGAAGTTCAAACTCAAGGTAAATCTGAATCTGGTCTCATTTTTGCAACTTTTACTCAATGTTGACCACAAAAACCATGCAGAAATCTCTCTGTGCTACTCCACGCCAGAGAGGGCTGAGCAGGTGTCTCATATCCAGGGGTGAGCAGATGAAAATCTAGAAGACAGCTGCAAGAAAGTTAGATGCTAAGAAAGCATGGCACCAAAGGTGATAGTGAAGGAAACAGGATTGTTTGGCCTGGAAAACAGGAAAGGTATTTTTTAGAATAAGCTGTTATAAAAAGATTTCCAATGGAAATGGACCTTTTTCCCTGCTTTTGGAGGTTTTGATGTTTAATAAATACACATGCATTCTTTCATCATATCTGTTTTAGAGCTTAGTGGAGGGTTGGATTCACTCTATTATTTTGCCTTCACTCTTCTGTGGGAAAAAAAAATCTAGGATGATGAAAATTAAAATAGCAGGTGAATAGGAGAGAGAAAAGTAAAAAAGTTAGAACTAAAAGCTTGTTATCTTGTCAATTTTCAAAATGGCAGTTAAAAAATAAAAGGTAAAACAAAAATGTTGTTTCCTCTTTCTGAACAAAAAGAAAGAAAGAAACGGGATTACTTTCTAGTATTTTCTATGAAAACGTAAAACACAACTGGATACTTTTCACCAGTTCTGGATATTTTAGGCCTTTAGCTGGCTCAAGAGATTATCTACCTCTGCCACCGAAGACAAGAAGTGCAGATATCACAGGTCCCTCTCCATGACACTCTCCTCTCAGCTTCCTCCTAATGCAGCACCAGCACAGTAGGGATTTTTTTCTGTCACTTTGTATTGATTTGGCCACCCTATTAGCAACAATATAGTTCCTCATCAGAGCTAATGCATCATCTTTGATCATCCTCCTAGTTTACATTTCTCATGTCTTCTTTTCACATCTCAAAATCCTCATTATTATACACATTTCCAAACTTTCATCTCCCAAAGGGCAGAGAGGGAATAACAGGGAAGTTGGAATTTAACAAGAACTGGCACTAAGCTTTGATTTATTGAATCAAAGGCCGGGGGAAGGAGCACAGAGAAAGGAAAGGGCAGGAGAGGAGTAGTGCACAACAATAATTTGCAAAGATCTTGGGTGCCAGCAAAACCTTCATTGTTAATGACCGGCTGCTTTCTGCAATGTTGATGTTGAGGTGAAACCTCTCCAGCCTCCTGGCCCCACAACTTCCCCCGGCCAACGGAATCAGGCAGGCAGCTGAGATGAAGCCCAGCCAGTGGCTGGAGGGCTGTTCCCCTCCCCATATGCAGGTACAGCCACCCCATGGGAAGATGCTCTCAGGCTCGACAAGGCTGTGCTATTGCTCATCCCACTGTTGCCTTTCTCTGCAGGGTGAGACTGCACAGCCTGGCTCGCTCTCCCTTTCATGTCCCCTCTCTCTGCTCAGCTTTGTGGGAAACCTACTGAACTCCTGCCCCTTCTGCCATGTTCTCCTTCTGCCTAAAAATGCAGCTCCACTGGTCAGAGACTGCAAGGTCAGCCCATGGGGAGGGAGTCCCAGTGCACCTAGATGCCTGCTGCATGCCTACAGCAGCAAAATAAGGCTGCACAAAGGTGTTCAGATGGGGCAAGAGAGGGTAGCTGGTCTCCACCACCTTCCCAGTGTCCAGCAAGGTCGTTGCTGGCCCTGAACAGCTAAATATGGTGTTTTTGACACAAGTCCATCCTCCAGAGGTGTGTCAGAAGAGCAGCAATGTTTAAGGCCCCATGCAAACCTCCTGCTCCTCTCCTGATAGGAGGTGCTGCTCCTCACAAAAGCTTATCTCTAGCTTCACTGACTTCAGTCACCCCCTCCACAAACTAAGGATGTGAAAATTGAGCTGCACATGGAAAATCCACTTGCTGCAGCTAAGCAAACAACAGGGACTGCCCAACAGCTTTGCAGTTGTCAAGACAGAAGGAGCAGCCACTGGGAGCCCACTATGGGGTGACAGAGGGAGACAACGTTGCTGCTCCCTGTTGCACAACTCCCTGCCATGTAAAAAATAATAATGGCTCCATCTGCAAGAGCCCTCCTAGCTGTCGACACCTGCAGACGCACAAATGCTTTTGCGAAAGAAAGACACATTTCCCAATTTACAGATCGTTACCCAGGACACCAGAGGTACAGGCAACCAGCCTGCACAGTCATAGAAGGTAGAAGTCAGCACAAATTTATCAGAAGCTTTGAGATCCTCTGTGCAAACATACTAACCCTGTGCAAAACAGAAACGATAGTAAGAGACGGCATTACTGCTGCTTGTGTTATCCCTGTTTGCTGGATAAACAAAAGACTCCTGTAGGTAAACAGAAGATTGTGAGTCTAGCACTTTTCCCAGTGCCAGATTTAGAGATAAACACACAAATGAAAAGGGTTTCTTAGAATAAGCTGGACTGTTTTGGCTTTTGGCACTGGAAATGACAGAGATTTGTGTCAGTGGGGCTCCAAAGTACATTAATCCTTTATAAATGTTTTTTAAATAATACATGTGCCCTGAAAGAACTGCCTTATTAAACTGAGATCTAAATTTAAAGGCATATTTGGGAAAAGGCATCATTTATTAAACTGTTGTCAACACCTTGAAGTCTCCCAGGAAGCCCACAGTGCAAACATTCCCTTCCTGCCCTGCTGGATCACCCCTCAGCCCCAGCAAAGCCCATGCTACCCTGCCAAAGCAGAAGGGCAGGGAGCTGCATGACCCCTGGGCACTGGGATGGTCTTCCCGTGGCCACTGCCGGGCCAGACCAGTGCCCCCAGCATGGCTAGTTCCCGCCAAGCCTTGCTGCCCAAGGGCTTGCTGAAGAGTCTGACAGCAAAGACAGCAAGCAGCAACCTATAAAGTCCTTGTTTCCCCCAACATAAAGCCAATACATGATGCAGCATGTATTAAGACAACCCTGTGACTTTTGCCATGGCTTTGATATGCATCATCTTTGGTTACTGAGCTTCTGAGCTCACAAACTGGGTAAAACGTGCTTGTTTTAAGCACCTGGACAATTTCCATGCTTAAGGCAAAGCTTGCAGTAAGTGTTTTGCTCTGTCAGGGACCTGTTGACCTACCTTCAGCAGTATAAACATGTATGTGCAGAAGCTAAGTTCTCCAGACAGACCCTACCATCCATCCCAGATCCCAGGAAGGTGCCTGGGCTGCTCTCTTGTAGTTGACTCCAAAACCAAACTTTGTTCCCGATAGTACTGTGCTGCCCAGATGAGTTCATTGATGCCTGACTTTGTCTCTTCTAGGGTACATGTGTGCACACCAAGAGCTGTGTTTGTGCACCTCAAGCCTGATCTGCAACATCTGCTTTTCAGGTATGGAGTCTTCCTCTCCCTCACTGTAGTTGCAGGGTCCTTTGGCAGTGTGAATGAGGACCACCAGCAAACAACTTTAATCCACTTGTGCTTTACAGAAGCCCCAGATCAGCAAAGATTAAGATCTAGTACCTCTGGGAATTAATCTAGATGGAGACTTAGCATGGATGG
Organism: Coracias cyanogaster; assembly: GCA_033124195.1. NCBI lineage: Eukaryota > Metazoa > Chordata > Aves > Coraciiformes > Coraciidae > Coracias > Coracias cyanogaster. The sequence goes on along the minus strand of JAVSBS010025238.1, from coordinate 23,366 downwards.
ATTACCTAGAAACCACTTAGCCATAGTGGTGATTCCTGGTTAGTTCTGGCATGATCACTAAGAACACCAGACTCCTTTTCCTAGAGAAGCTGTCTCTGGGCAGAGGGTGCATTTGGGGATCTCCAGGTGCTTGGCCTTTAACCCCACTGTACTGAGGAAGCACTATCCCCATTTTATTCTCCAGAGGACATCAGAGGAGCTAGCACCCAGCCTCCTGCCATGAGGCCCTGGTAGGGTGGGGAGCAGAACATCAAAGATGTGAGCTGCAAACCTGAACCGCGTCTCCTCCTCTCGGATCAACCCAGGGTGTGCCTGGCCCAGACTTTGCTACTGACACCCGATGTCCTAGTTTACCTGCTCAGCGACAACAGTTTTGACAGCATTTATTATCAAGTGAGTAATCTCATGCCCAACAAAAGCATGAAAAAATAGAGACAGAAAAGAGAAAATCCTGACACGGCCTAATTTGTGGTCTAACACCGAACAGGTCTGCAATAAATTGGAAATTTTCTTCACATAGCTGAGATCAATAAATGTAATTATTTGGACTTATACCTCATGAATTCTGAAGAGTTTCTCAGATTACTTGGAGAATAAGTGCTATTTTATATGATGTCAAAGCTGATCAGAATAACAACGCTCACAGCAAGGACCCCATCAGCAGGAATGAAACCCTACAGTATCTCACTATGTCTCACTCTTCTTAAAGGAAGATTACCAGGGCAGAAATCACATTAAAAGAATTGATGTCTCCTCTCTTGAGCTATTAACAAAGCGAGCTGGGCTTGTAAACCTCTCATCGTTCCAGTCTCCATCTCTGATCTTAAACCTAACACATTCTTCAAATTTCATTTGTTTTCCTCTGTGACACCAGCTGTTCAGGCTTATGCTTGCTTTAAGATGGATGGTGAAGTTAGACAGGACTGGCTGTCAGAGATGGGGCCCAAATCCAAACCGTATTTCCACAGACCTGCATTCTGGGATTTCAGAGAAAATAGGATTGGCATCCAGTCACCCTTGTTCTTGGAAAATTAAAACGTGAGCAGCAAGCTAAGTCAGACACAAAACCTGCCCTTGTTTGGTCTGTTTCCAGGACCTTTACGTACACTGGTATGAATCAAGAGTAATTCCACTAAAGTCAAGATACTGCTCAGCTGGAAAACTGGCATTAGAGCAGAATTTCTCAGGCTCTAGGCTTGAATCACTTTCACTTCCCGTTAATCCTCCCCGGTTTTCCGGCACCGCACAATGTGGCTGCGCTGAGCTTATGGCAGTACAGGACAAAGTCTGAAACAAATTCATTCCCAGCAGCAGCCTACCAGCCCAGAAGTCTATGCATTTTAACCAAGGCTACGTGCTGGAGCCAAAGTGAGGTCTTTAGAGATCAGAGTATTTAGGCTGAACTTGCCTCGGTTGCAGTAAATGGAATTTTAACCAATTTAGATGGTGCATGACCTTGTCTAAGCAGAAAAAAACAGGGCAGGCTCTCCTGTGAACCCTGTAGATGAGCAGCCCCTTCCTTGCTGCCAAACCCATGTGTTCATCTTTGTGCACCACTCCTGGGCCCTGGCAACCACAGTCTGCCTGAATGTAACCTGGTAGTCACTGTTAAGGCTCTACTGCAGATTTATGTATATACCAGCTCTGCATTCGAAACACTCAAGCAGAGACAGACCCCAGATGATGGCTTTTAAAGTTCCTGCAAGACAGGCTTCATACCACCCCACATGAGGAGAAGGCTGTTATTTTCCACTTAACTAAAACGTGGGGGGAAAGTGCATCCCAGTCCTTCGGCTAGAGCCCGAAGTAGCTGTCACTCCACACATTTGAAAGTTGCCTGTGCAGTGAAAGGGGCTGTACAGTATATGCACAGAGCTGTAATTATCCCAGCAAGACTTCCTGCTAGGAATAGATTATCTTTGTTTTTGTCACACTAGTTCATAGAAGTTCCCAAGCTAAAATAAGTGGCAACGTCCACAAAAAGCTTTTTTAACTGGTAGAACAGGTAGCTTGATTCACCCACCCCACTTGGCTGCAAAGACAAAGCTGATAGGCAAAGAGCAGGCCCCTGTGAGATGATAAAAAAGGAGGAAAATGCCTGGAATTCCCCACACTTCAGGAAACAAGCTGAAAAAATCTTCAAAGCAGGAATAAACTTGAAGAAGTGAACTAAGCAGTGCCCTTCCTTTGCATTTCCAGCTGCTACAGGACAGGCCACCTTACAAGGCTGCTACTGAAGGTGGAACCATATTGAGATGCAGATCTTGCCACTTTACAGTGCCGTGGAGAGATTTACTGAGGCAGGAACTAAAATCAAGCAGGACCAAGTCAGGCAGAGGAAAGGGCACTGACGCTCACAGAACAGGTGGGGAATTCCTCCTCCATGAAGAGCCACCAGGATCAGGGATTTTTAGAAAGAATTTTAAAACAAACTCGGGAAAAAACAGTGTCTAAGTAGATAACATTTCTCCATAAACCACTCTGGCAAAGCCATGCTGTGCCTGGTGTCTCTGCTGGTTGCACTAATGGGTCTTATAAGTCATCAGCTTATCACCTACAGCTTCATCTGATAAGTCAAACAGCCTGTAATGCTTGGTTACAAAAGCCCTCAGGAAGCAGGAAAAACAAATAGAGTAAGGCTAAATTACTAGAGAGGATAAGCTTACTGATTTTGTTTGTTTTTAAAACAGAAGCCTCAAAATTCCACAGATGACCAAAGGGGGAACCTCCAACCTTCTGCACGGCACCAATTTTAACACACTGATCATATTCCCTCCAGACATGAGCACATGTTTTTTGCCATAAGAGAAATGGGAAAGACAATACATCACCCGACTGCCCAAAGTGAAGCACCTTCTGTCCTTGGCAGCTCCACAGAAGATTCAGATCAAGGGCCTGATTTCAGTAGTGTGAGATAGGAGTCAGGTTCAAGAGCTGACAAAACCAGTAATATCAGCATTCTGATAAAATGAAAAAATGCCAACTGCTACCTGTCATTAGGAGTTATATGTTGTTACATACCCACAAGGAGGTCCAGCTGCGTGAAAGGGATCAACATTCCAAAAACCTTGGAGACTATGGGAGGGGAGAAGACAAACAAGTAAATTGAGTTTTTCAGCAAATAATGATAGAGGATCATTGGGGGATAGATGTCAGAAACATCTCTGTATGTGTGTGTCACGCTCTCGTTTCTATTATTCTTCTTCTACATCTTCTGTTTCAACCTGTCTGCATTACAGACAGATATTGCTTTCTGTTCTGCAGAGATCATTACATTTGTAATTGGAAACCTCAAGAAATTTTTCTTCCCTCATGCCCTTTCAGGAACAGCTGACAATAGAAACTTTGGTGTCAAATCGTCATTCAGATTATGGGAAAGGAGATATAGCTATGGAAACGACCTAGAAACTTTTCCCCTTCTCTCTCTTCCTTCAAGTATAGTTAAAAGCTCATAAAGAGGTTGCATTAAAAGCCCTGAGCAACTGGGACCACAGTGAGCACAGTGATGGTAGGTAGAGACAGATGCTCTCATCAAGTGCAATGCTATTTTCAATCCAAACAACTTTTATATGCAGCTGATTTTCTCTTTCAGTCCTTTACAGGCTGATTCTGCTCCAGGTTTCAGCTCAGGAGGTACGGCTTTCCATAGGGGAGTCTTTCCATCCTGCCACACTGAAAACACACTGACCAGATATGCTTCATCATGCCACTCCTCTCTCTATTGTACCACGCAGTGTAAATGGAGATTTTTTGGCATCTGGGAGCAATAACTGCCATTTTGCCCTGTGTCTGTGCAAAGCTTGGCCAAAGTGATCTTGGTCACATACAGGGTCTCCTGGATGTTCCTGCTGTGCCAACAGCTGTATTTAATCATCCTGAGAAATTGTAGCAACCATTATTTATAGTGATGGATATTTGATATTCCTTCTGTCAGTCGTTTCACCACCTTCTGCTAAAAGCCTCTGAGACTGTGAACAGAAAACCAGAGCAAGAGTGGAGCCTGGAGTGCATCCTGATAAAAAGATCAGCCCAAGTGGAGGGATGCCAAAGAAATTTTCCTGGGTAAAAAGAAGGAAAAGATTAAGTGGAAACAGAGGTATCGGAAAGGTTTCCATTTCTCTGGAAAAAAAATAAAAAAAAGATTAAATTGGAGCTTAAACACCTTGTATATGCAAACATCATAAAAAACTAAAGCAAAAGAGCTTTCTGTCTAGCTCTGGTGGAAGAACAGAGGAAATACTTAAAGATGTTTTTATATCTATATATCTGAAACATAGCATAAGGACTTCATTGAGGAAATGAGGAAAACATGAAAGCATTATGTAATAATGGAGAATTTTCTAATGAAAAAAAAAAAGGAGCATTCCACCCAGAAATGAGAGAGGAAGTGAGAAAATCTCCCTCCCTGCATTAGTAGCCTGCTTAGAAATCTTCTGCAGTAGCTTTTGTATGGATAACTTCTCGTTAAAAGCTCTTGTCTGCTTGGAAGATGAGGAGTCCTGAGCTGAGCATAGTGTCCACTGTCTCTTCAAATCAGCTTGAAGACCAGGCTGTAACCTGTCATGCTGTACCCATTTGTCATATTTACAGCAGCCTGCCGTGTGTGCTGAGCGGTTTCCTAACACTGAAGAAGGATGGAGCCAGATCTTAAGATCTCATACTCTGAGAGATCTCTGTGGTTAAGAGAAGAACAACAATTTAGAATTTGGGTTGAAGGTTTATTTTAAACTTGGGCCAATTTTCATTGCTATGGCAATGTAAAGAAGACATCTTATAGTAAACAATACCATTTATTACTACTTTCTGGGTCCTTTACATTTTCAAAAGGGCAACAAGAACCTTTCTCTAACTGAAAATCAGTCTCCAATGCACAGATCGATTTCGTTCAGAGTCAACAACCCAGCAGAAATGCGTCTCTAAAAGGATGCTAAAAGTGGAAAGGGAAATGCTACCATACATCCAATGTTTCCACACACCTTTGGCTTTTTCTGCCTTCAGGTGTGCCTTGGGCAGACTTTCTAGCTGTTTAGCTGGGATTTCTGCTTTGCTGGCAAAGCCAAGACATGTCCTCTCTGCCTGGCATCTGCACTAGATGTTATTCTCTCTGGGATTAGCGTGCTGAGAGTTCAAGCAGGGCAGGGGAATGATCTGCATTATGCATGCAACCTGCTGTGGGCTCCCATGTGGATGATAAACTCACTCTGAGGACAAATGCACCCTAACGTGAGCAGACAGGATGATGTCTGCTTGTAGACCCTTGGAGACAAGCAGTCGGCTCTGAGCAGCATCCAGAGCCAGCCAGAACAGGAAGAGATGCAGAGCCTCACCTACAGCTGCTGGCAAGTCTACAGGGAGCCTGTTCATTTTCCCACGGAAAAATATTGGGGAAATACTTCTTTGTTCAACTACCTTTGCAGATCTGGTGATCAGGAGTTGGTCTATTCCGTGATTGACAAGCCTGGTCATCACAGCCCCCCTTTGTAACACCAGTCTCCCCGAATTTCTTCCCACACACCTTGCTCCATCCATCCCAGAACCAGACACACCATCGCCACGTATCCAAGCCATTCTCTACCCCTGCAAATATGGCACTCGCTTCGTGGCTCAGAAAGCTATGCAGAGCAAGGTTTATCACTGATTCATGAGGCTTCCATGCTTCAGGCCAGTCTCCCACCAACCAATTTGCTTATCTGTGTAACCAAGCCCTATCTCAGAGCATTTTTCTAGCGTATGCTGCTGTAGTAGATGCAGTCATCAGCAGAGGATCCTTGACAAGAAACAAAATATTTTTACTGGGTTTTCTCTAATGAAGTGATTCATCTTTTTTCAGAGTTCATCTATTATTAATTGTTATTATTATTTTTATAATTTGTTAAGCACTTACAGCATATTTCTCCACACAGTAGACTAAATTATGGTCCCAAACTTTGAATAGCTGCAATCTTTGAATAGCTGTATTTTAAGTAGACAAATTTTTCTCACGAAATGCTATGAGCTCATCATAATTTCTGCAACCTTTACAGTATGTCTTAAAGGTCTACCATCTAGATCTTCAGCTTTCTTTTTGTTTTTATAGACATTTCTTTTCCCTCTGTTTGTAATGAGATAAAACAGACTTAGAAGCCTAACGGGTTTTAAAAAAGAAAAGCCTTTAGCATTTTCTTATTAATCACATGATTTCTCAGCAACCCCATGATCTTTCAAGGACTACAGAAGACTCTTGAGAATACCCAGTGAAAGTCAATAGTGGTAAAATTACACTCTTCAAGCACAGCAAAAGGAAATAGCGCATGTTTCACACATGTGATCATGTTTCCTGTACTGTGGCTTCTGCTATGTGAAGGTATACAGAAGAAATGCTCTTTGATCTCTTTCAGACTATGTGCAAGGTTGGTGCATCTGCTGGGTTATTTCTAATCTAGGGATCTGGGTCCTGCCCAACCTCTCCATCTGGCTGTGGTATCTCAGGGCACATGTAGCTGCTGTGCACTGTATAGAGATAAATGATCCAAGCTTTGAGGAAAAGACCATGCTCATTAGGAGAGGTTTTTATTTATTGCCTTCACAGTCCTTGCACCCAGCACTGGAGTTTCTGGTTCAGAGACTTCTTTAAGACATAATGAAGAGAGGAAATAATTTCCATGGTCATAGAGTGGGACGGTGAGTGCTGAGACCTGCTATGCTAAAATGGCCAGAGCAGAAAAAGCAGCTTGCAGCATGGAGTAGTGATGGATGTGAAAGCTCAGGTCAAAGAACGGTATTGCAGCTGTTCCGCACATCACCTTTGAGAAGCATGATCTCTTCCCAGTGCCTGGAGGCAAGAAAAGAGTTCAGAGAGTGCCTATTTCTGCTGGCCAAGCAGCCCAGCACAGCACCTTTTGCTCCCAGCCAAGAGCGATTCTATAAATGAGGCAGGAGAGAGACCTGTGGTTATTTATCGGTTTAAAATGAACTGGGCATATTGATTATTTTTCCCCTTTTCTTTCTGAAAACACGATTAAGTTGGTATAACAAACAGCTTCACTAATAGACTGTGTCAGTAACTGATGTCCATCCTGAGCTGAAATGAACTGCATACTCCTCTGCTCGTTTCACGCCAGCGTTCCCTGCTCTGGCAGTGGTCCACATACTGACTTGTGAAATCCTTCCAGACCCACCAAACAGGGTTCTCCTCTCAAAGTGGACATCACCATTTTTCCCCCCACAAAGGGCTGTGATCCGTGCAATGAGCGGATCCTTCATCTGGTACTGAGTCCTTACTGGGACTGCCCAGGGCAGCAACAAGCAGTCAGAGGCTCAAGAGAAGGTTTCATATGTGGAATCTTTCTGTTGGGGCCACTGGGGGGTGACAGCCCCCTCCTGCTACGTCTCCCACTGCCACCCAGAAAACGTCAGCAGTGGAAGACACCTCTCATGAAGATAAATCAGAAAGAGGATGACTGAGGATGTCCAGCCACCCAGCCGGTGCCCTGTCACTGGCCCTCCAGAAACGAGCACCAGTGACCTGACTGCAGAGATGAGACAAAATCAAGTGGGGATGTCCCAGCAAAGCTCCCACAGGCAAGGACAGGCACTCTTCTTCCTGCTGTTGGATCCTTCTGGGACTGAATCCCCAGTTTTCCATCACCAAAGAACCACAGTGCCATGACTTCAAGCCCAACCTCAAGCCCCCTTACAGGCAATGGGTCCAAGCAGTGCTCAAACAACAGCATTGGCATGGACTGGCTTTGCACAGAGCCACATGCTTCTGCTGCTCGAAAGTCGTCTTCTGCTCTGTGATGCGAGTTTGGTGGAAAAGGACACATCCATGAACTCAACTACAAACTGGTGGGGCTGCTTGCATTCCTTCTGCTTGCTCCCCTTCTGCTTGCCCCCCTTCATTTGGCACATGATTCATAGTGCCGTTGAATCAAGGGATTGTAAGACATGGGGAGTGCTCCAGCAGAAGGAACCCCCACCTCACATCCTTCTGGGGGACAGAAGCACCTGTGTAGAGAAATGAAAGCCAGGCTGGGCTGGCAGGGCCAAGGGTGTCAGTCATCTCTCTGAAAGGATTACAGAGTGTGGCCTTGCATATAAATAACAAGAAATGCACAGTCCAGGACTTTCTGTCTCTGTCAGACAACCCTCAATAAGCAGTTGTGAGAAATACAGCAGCCACACAGTGATAAAAAACAGGCTTACATTTGTCACCTCATTCAATCCAAAACGACAAGTATAAAATATGAGAGATCTTCTTCCAGCAGACAATGTCTTGCATAGCATCTGCAGGCCAGGTGCTGGCCCACTGAGCCCCCTGAAGGAACATATAAATTACACATACACGTATGCACAGGGTTACATCCACAAGCACTGAACATGGTGAATTTGCCACCTGCCTGTAAGGGACTACTGCACAGAGGATTAAATAGCCTGTCCCACCCCACTTCTGCCCATTTCTTTCTACTACCATCAGTGAGAACTATGAGCCTGTACTCAAAGGCAGATGTTTGCCTGTAAGTCTCCACCTTAACTGTCTAATGAAGGAAAAACCTATATTTTCAGAAAAAATTAGACTTGTACACAGTGACTTTGCCAGAAGAGCCATTCAGTTTCTCTGCATGGACAAGACACTGTCAAGAAAGATGCACCTATTGGTAATGCTAGGCTTTCCTGAGTATTTTTCTACCAAACTGTGTCAGGAATAGGGTAGGTCTTCCAGAAACAGTGCAGCTGTAGAGCTGTGAGGGCGCAGCTCAATACCCCTATGCCACTGATTGCGGTAGACACACAAGCAAAATCGTACAAATGCAATTATATGTCAAGGAAGGCACAGTTTAGGTCTCAAGTTTGCAACCAAAGAAGTGATGCTCAGCACCTAAAAAGAATTGATACTTTCCCCAGCTCCTCAAAAGAACATTTCTCTTGGATGTCCTAGGCTCTTGTCAGCACTGGAAAAATGTGAATGGCTGAAATCATGCTTACTGGATTGAGTTATATCAGGGCAGAGTGCCTCCTTCAGGGGACTGATCATCTCCAAATTATACTTGAAAACCTCCTCTGTATGTCTAAGGTTGGTTTCGTACAGGTAATGCTTCATGCTGTTGCCTCAGTCTGATGCTACAGTTCCTCTCAAGGAAATATAGTGGACATATGAAAGTGGTTTTCAGGGAACAGGGTTGCACTGCACACCTTGTAGGTGGGTAACAGGATTCCAAAATCTTGAGCTATACTCTTTGAATCCAGCCAAAACAACCGTTATAGTATGTAAGTGGAGGGTTTCCTCTTTTGCTGGAAGTCCCCAGTGCTGCCACACCCTATGATGGGACCTGTGAGTCCCGTACCTGAGCCAGGCATCCACTGAAGGGCCTGCTGGGGAAGGAGGAAAAAGCAGTACTCTGGGGAAGAGGGGCATCAGCATGGGCCAAGGCCAGGAAGACAGGTAGTGCCAGGCAGGTATTCCTAGAAATTGTTCTGAAAGTCCAGCTTTTGGTTTGAGCAAATATTTGTGTTGGTACCTAATCACAGCTGCCTTTCTCAAGTGCTCCTTGATAATGCCTGCATTCATATTCCTCTGTACTGTTCTGTGTTTGTGGTTAAGAGCCTCCATAGACTCCTCTGCACGTACCACTGAAATGGGGTTACTTCATGCTCTGGCAGATAGATGGGATTGTACTGTGTATTTTTACATTTTTAAAAAAGATATCGCTAATGTATTTCAGTAATGATAACAAAAAAAAAAAGCCTTTCTAGCCATTACAGTAATGGCTTTGAGCTAATTGCTTGCATTTGCACTCAAATATGGTTCTCCCCTCTCTGGCTCATTTCCATTTTTATGGAAATCAGTTTGCTTGCTAGACTTTTAACTCTCAGCTTTTGAGGACCAGCTGTTGCCTGACTTCCTCACTCAGGTAGGAACTTACTCTGCTAATTGCAGTAGGACTACTTGTGGAGGAAGATGCTGCTTAGCACAGCTAATATTGCCAGAACCCAGCTTACAGTCCACAGGCTGTGCTGGGAAATGCTGTGATTTCAGTGCCTGAGGAGGTACGTCCTGAGGGATGCAGGCAGCCAGAGCCATCTCCCCAGGGAATGAGTTTTCCCACAGCTCTGCCTATTGCCCAATGGCATTAGGAAATAAATAGGGGAGCTCTTAGTCACTCTCTCATCTCGTGGGCTGAACACACGCTGCTACAGAAAGACTTCACAGTATAGCGGTCCTTGTCCCCTCAGCCTCCTGGGTGATCAGTGGCACAAGATGCCTCATGGCTAACTAACTTCCAGTGTAACAGGCCATCATTCTCCACAAGGGTCTATGCTATGCTTGGCACAAGTGAAAAAAGGGGACCAAGGTTGCTTAAAATTCCTTTAAACTTCCTGTTTGACAAGTTATTGGAGCCACAGGGAAAGGAATATGAAGTCAGAAACTTGCTTTGGCCAATCTACAGATAAGACAGCCCGTTCCACAACGGATATGCTGAAGCCATGGTCTGACAGGATCCACAGCGGCTGGCAATTCTGCTCCAGTAACTACAGGATGGCTTCTTTTCTCTTGAGCACCAGGGCAAGAAACATGTGGCTAGGACGTTCATCTGGAGTTACCTTCAAGCATTTACAGATGAACACAGTGATTGTCTGTAGTCAAGGCTTGTTGCACTTTTCACAGAGGAACACAAAGCCTATCAGAAAGCATCTGCTGCCTAAATGCTGCAAAGCTGCCTCTGCTTGGAGCAGACCCAAACTAGCTTGGAAAAACTGAGAACCATGAGCAACAGACCCTGAACACATGGGAGAAGGACGCCACCTCTGAAATATGTCTTGGACAGTGATCTGCAAAGGAGGGGAATATATTCCACTGTCCTCAAAGTTTCCACATGTAATCTGGCCACACAGAATCAGAATGTAGGAAGGGAGATCTGCCCGAAAAAGGAAGGTGTGCTGTGCCGGTGTCTTTTCTTCTCCAGGGTGACTGAGAATCATTACTACTTGCTGAACACCTGCGTGGCATCTCTGCTTAGCCATTGCAAAGTCCAAGGAGCTAGCATGGGGAGGGGAGCTGTTTTGGAAATAACTGTTAGCGTTGCTGCCAGACTCAAGTTTGGGCTTGAGTTCCCAGAGCTAAATGACTATACTCATGTGCAACTCTAGCACGACTTTGGTCACGTTGGGTGAATTTCCCTAGGTGCCTCTGTCAGAAGAGCAGGGGTCTGTTCTAGTCACCTTCCCTTTCTACTCCGCAGCTCAACTGTTTGGAGTATCGCCAATATATTCCCTACATCCCACTTTGCTCACATCCATGTACTCAACATTCTCTCCATTTCTTTATATGTGATTTATCACTTCTTTCCTACTTTTCATTCATTCAAGACTTAGAAAAAGCCTTCCAGTCTTTCTTCAGGCAAAGCATCTACAGGTGTCCCCAGGAATTTTGTGTGAAGGTTGCTGTGTCTGCTTCAATGCTGGACATAAATTATATGACTGTACCCTTGAAAACTGAAATGAAGTTACTTTATTACTGTATCCTACAGCATAGATATGGCCCTTTTTTTCACTTGTGAACCAGCTGAGGGAAAAATTAAATTAGTATCTTATAGATCTACATTCCCAACACAGAGTTTGTTGCCCTATGTCCCTAAATCTATCCGTCAGCTTCTATCACACATCAGGGCCCTTGCTGGAACAACGTCTCTACCATTCCTAAATTAGCTTTCCTTGTTGGTGTTTAAATGAAAAGAGACATCTAATTTGTGAGTGAAAATGTTTGTCATTTCTTTGGGGGATCCAGACACACAAAATACAATTAACATCTTTGAAGAATGTTGCACAGAGGTTCAGCAGCAGCTGACAGGGAAAATGAAATGAAAACAAATAAAATCAGTTGTTCTAATACCATAACTCGAGTGGCAAGTGTAATCTTCTCCTTTTATCTGAGGTCGGAATTGCTTTCCTGCAACAGCTTTCATTATGAAAATGCAGTACTTCTCAGCACCAGAATATTAAGACAAGACATGCCCACAGGGGCCCAGATCATTTTAACGAGGAACAAACAATCCAGAATGCAGCTTTTATGTTTTTTTCTGAGCTAACACCTGCTTTGCAGCAAATGAACAATGGTAATGATAAGCATGACAACTCACACATATCTGAGCTGAGGCATGTGACGCTGGCATCTTTTTCTTCCTACCAGCTTACATAAGAAGGGCCTGGTGAGCAGTGCTACCTTTAGGACTGCCGAAACCCTTGGCGACAGGCTGGGGTCGAGGTCTGTGTTTCACTGAGCTGTCAGTCTTGTGGGATGGTCCTGAATGCCTCAGGAGACTGAAAAGCATCCAGGCTACTGAACAGTCTCTCAGTCTCTCAATTTATTGAGGGTTGGATGGATCTTTACCCCTATTTTACTACTGTGGCTCAGGACTCATAAGATATTTGCTTATACTCACAGAGTGAATTAATGACCCAGACAGAGGAAAAACCAGAAGGTCTCATCCTTGCTTTGTGGCAGTTCCCCTGAGGGGCCCCAGTTGCATATTTTCCCTCACTTAAGTTGGGAGCAGGAAGAGATGGACAAAGGAGGAATCTGCACACCTACCTGCACTTTTCCACTAGTGGTTATTTCAGGTACCTTTCTTAAGGCCTGAGTGAACGACATCAGCACTCAGGAAAAAAAAAGTCCTTGTGAATTTACTAATTCTTAAATCCAGTTTTATTTATTCTTGGAGTAAGCAGCTATCAGCTATGGCTGTAAAACTTATGTGCCAGAGCTCCTCAAAGTGGAATCTCCCATCCAGACCAGATCTGATATCTAGGGGCTAAGCCCTGCCAAGGTTTACACCATTGTAAACCTGGGAAGCTCCTGTGTTTCCTGCCACTGCCTCTGTCTCTCAGAGAGCAGCTGCCATGTGCTGTCCCAGTTCTGGCTGGTGAAGGCAGCATGATGCCTGGCTGGCACAGCCAACCTGGAGCCAGTGCAATGGCTCCCGCAGAGAGATGCAGCACACTTCAAGGAGAGATAAGCCACCTGGATGGAAGTGAACCAAGGGCTGATCCAGGCTATGAGTCCTGTGCAGTAATTTAAGAATAGTGAAACGTAGCCTAGTGATTGATATCCAAGTGATATGACAGCTAGTGAAAATGTTATTAATAATAAATACCTTTCATTCAAAAAGAGATTTTGCAGATAAAGATATCCTGGCACTTACTGGAAAAAAACAACAACAACAACAACAACAAAACCAAACAACAAAAACAATTAGCTTTGTGAATCATATGTTCTTCCTTCAATTATTTGCCATCATTTTCCCAAAATTGTTCTGCATGTCTTGTCCTTGGTTTGCCTCTATCCAGTTCTTTCACTACAGATTGGATGATGGAGGAGAGATTATGATTATTGAATTTTCTAGCGCTAAACTGCAAGGGACTGCATGTGCAATGGAGGACAGGGTCAGGATTCAGAATGACCTTAACAGGCTGTAGAAATGTCTGGAGAAGGAACAGGTTAGAGAAGGGGTATGCACAAGATCGTACACTCTTGAATAACCAGCAGCACAAAAACAGGATGGAAATGTATAAGGCAGAGAGTTTTATAGAAAATCAGCGAACAGGTCCTATGGTACCTTAACAGGCAGCAAGAAGCATACAAGCTGCTCATTAGAAAATGCTTCTAAAAAGTAAGGGAAGCATCTTGGTCACATAAAGGGCCAGGGAGTCTCCCATCTATGGAGTCTCCCATCACTCAAGAGCTTCAAGAAAAGATCTGGACAAATGTTAGCCAGGAATTATTTGTGTACCAGCGATCCCAGATGAGACAAAGCAGTGGACTACAGGACCTTCTATACCTCTTCCAGCTCTGTATTTCTATGCTATGAGCTAGACCTGTTGCAGGACAGCTCTGTTGCTGCACAGGGGATTCTAGCCAGAGCATGGGAGGAGGTCTACTCAATTCAACCAAGGCCTGGAGATGGCCAGAGGCTTGAGAATTGGGACAGCCAGGGGAACAATTAACCTTGTAACCATGAAACCACAACAGAATCATTACTGTAGAACAAGACCGGTGAATTTGCCAGTAGCATCTGCAAATAATCTAAGACTAACTTGATCTGAGGATTATTCTTTGTCCAGTTTAGGACTAAATCACATTTTCTGGTATAGCCAGTAAGATGACTGTCATCACTTAGGTTGTGACTTGCACAGCATTTGAAATGCTGTAAAACCCAGACATTTGGAAAGTGTTCATTTTTAGAGGAAACTCATGTAACTGAGTAACCAGTCTGTGATCTAGCTGTCCCTCTGCATGTTGGGTCCCTAGAGCTCACAGGTCTCTTACAAACCTCCCTCCTTCAGCTTAGGTTTTAAAGGGGGCCATGTTTTTAAGCTCTAGAAGTTCCCCAGTTCAGTCCCTGTCGTTAGCCAACATAGCATATATCCCAGTCACATTGCTGCTCTGTTATTTCTGCTCTGTGGATGAAAAGAGGATTAAAGTCTCCAGAGCTGCCAATCCAGATTCTTTTGGTAGCAGTCCACTCATTTATGCAAACAAAACCTGCAAAGCTGAAAGGAGACTGACACATGAGATTTAGACTATGGAATAGCAATGCTGCGTTTTGCCAGATAGCAAATCTATGTGCGTCTCACCTGGAAACCATGTGGACACCTTAAAGAAGATGGAGAGCAGAAAGGATGCCACAGTTCACCGCACACATTGAAAGGAAAAGGACAGGAAGCCCCTCAGGGCCTAGAACTGACAACATAATGAGAGAACGTAAATAGCCTCGACTGAGAACAGGTTTTGGAAATTTCTGTGCCTTCTGGTTACTTCCTTTTCCCTAGGGACTCCACTATACTTGGTGGGATGGTATCAAAAGTGACAGAGGACAAAGAGCATTGCTTTTCTGTTGTCAGGACTCTGTTTTTCCTCCCCCATTTTCCTTGGAATGAAATCGTGACACTTCCATTCCCCACAGCCCACTCCATTTCTCCTTTCTCAGAAACAGATTTGATGACTTTCTGGTTATATAAAATAAATAATGGAACATAATTCAGATGCATGAACTACAGATGTCTGCTCTGCCTCTCCCCTCCTCTTGTCCTTCTTTAGGTGAGAAGCTCATCACTCATTCTGGAAAAGGATAGAAATATTTCTTTGTAAGACAAAGGATTTATTTTTACTTAGTCTTCAAAGAATTATTGATCAGAAATGAAGACCGGTTTCAAGATTACACACTGAACATGTAAAATAGAGAATTTCCAGGACAATTAGGGATTTCTCAGAAGGGTCCTGAAAGAGATTTTTTTGTAAAAAGACCTACTCTTTCATGAGCTTTGTTCAGTCTGCCAAAAAATCACTATCTTTGTCTTATCCATCATAAGATATGATACATCTGAAAGCATGACACAGCTTAAATGAAGGGTGGTATTTTGTAAAAGCGACTGCCCTCATGCCAACACCCATCTGCATTCCCACTCTGCTCACATTCTGGTTTTGTCTCTCTTGTTTACCCAGGGCTGGAGCCTGCCCAGAGCACCAGATTGCACACACAGGCATCCACTAGCAAGAAAATATGATTGAAAGCAAATGATTACTGGTGGCTAGTATGCTTTAACTTCTGTGTGGGCAAACTCACTTCTGACAGAAAATGGTGAGAGTAACAGCCCTGACTTTTGAACGCCTCTCTGTAGCGAGACCAGGGAGCATAATGTGAAAGCAGAAGTTGTTATATATTCACAGGCTGTCCCAGTGCTGTTCTGCAGGGAGATGGGCCTCCAGCTTCCATTCAGACTTTTCAAGCTCCTCTGAGGGTACAGCAAGGGAGCCAATTAGCACTAACGATGGCAGAGGTGATTCAGTGATATGGACACTTGTGTATAAGAAAATGACAGGTGCTCTCAGATCAGTGGAATAAAAAATCATTCCTGGAGCAGCCTGGTCATGCCAGTTAGCTAGAGGCATCAGGTGTCCAGAGAGATGAACTGCAGATCCTGGCCTAAATTTAGTCGGATGAGCTTTTTAAAAAAAATTTTGCTCATTACCCTGCTGTACTGCTCTTAACCAGCAAAGCATTGAGGTATAAGCATTATTCAAAGCACATCCACACCCGTACTTAAAATTACAGATGTTCTTATCTGAATTGCTAGATGAAAGGAGCATTACATGGTTATGTCAAGCACTCCAAACTCTTCCGGTCACATATCCCACAAAGCCAAGATGCTGACAGAAGTTATATGGGAACCACACACAATCCTTTGGGAACCCTAAATGATATGATGCTAACTGCATAGCCATATATATAACTGTTCTGTACATCTCTGCATAGATAAATGCATACACAAATGTCAACTACATCAGTATTCCCCAAATATATACCTAGATAGATTGCCCTTCCCCATCTCTTCAGCCTTTCCTAGGTCACTTTGAATCACTGAAATCTCATGCATATAGCAGGATTCAGAACAGAGGAAGAGGGAGGAATCAAGACTTGTAATTTTTAACTTTTGCAGTTCCTAAAAGAATTTGTCTCATCTTTCTCTCTTCTGTGTCTTTCCTTTCACTTTTACATCTTTGATCCCTGTATGAATTTTCAGTAGATGCTCCAAGAGCTCATGTTTTCCCTCCTGGTGAGGCTGCTTGCAGATTTTCTGTGCAGACTGTCACTGTCTCTTCCATCTGTCTTTCCAAAAAGAAACTTCAGTTCTTTCACAGTCCCACTCTGGCACTCATGGGTATACATCTACTTGCAGCATGACTCTGCAAAATTACCTCTGTGCCTCATTACAGCATCCCAGAATCTCCCACAAACTGCACCAGAGTCTGCATCTATAGGTTCTGAAATTGCTTAAGACTCTGGAAGATGCCAGACTCATGAAGAATTTATTAAATAGAGTAAATATAGTCCATGCCTAAGGGTCTGTGCCAGGCCAACAAAGCAATTGTCTTTCTGGTCCACAATTGCAAGACCAGGCACCTTTAATTCCCTCTTCCTTCAGGAGTATTTGGTAGGACTGGGACATTAGGTAGTACCTTTTCAAGGGGTGATTTTGTCTAATTAGATGCTTTATAAGATAGGCATCTTACAGGGTATCTTATTAGATGCTCTATGAGGAGAAGTACATTCATTCATTATGGAAGTACATTTTGTACCCAACCCAACAAAAACACAGCGTATGAACACTGAGCATGCAAACAGAAGTGCAAGACACAGAGAGAAGAGGAACACAAATCACTGCTGAGGGCTGTAGAGCTCTCCCTGATTGGTTGTGCAAAGCTCATTTTTTTACAGACTGGAAAGGAGCACAGGAAGGTCTCTGAGCTTTAGGCTAGAGGATCTGAGTACATCAAGGAGAGTGTCTTTTTTATTCATTTAATTTCTCTGGTTTCTTTGAATTCATTGAGGAAGACTTGGATATACTGAGATCTAACTGGTTTAATCCCTCTTTCCCACACAAAAATCCATTAAGTAGAAAAACAATTATGTTTAATCCTACCTGCCTGTTTAAAAGTAAACTATTATAGGGCATCTGTAATTAATA
This sequence comes from Coracias cyanogaster, assembly GCA_033124195.1. Classification (NCBI taxonomy): domain Eukaryota; kingdom Metazoa; phylum Chordata; class Aves; order Coraciiformes; family Coraciidae; genus Coracias; species Coracias cyanogaster. Next base: position 5,864 of record JAVSBS010025238.1, on the reverse strand, counting down.
AGGCTGTGACATCTCCGCCATATCAGACATATTTAATTCAGATACCAGAATAGAAATGCAACTTCTTTGCTTTCAATGTGACCATCAAAGAAGCTGGAAAGTGGAGGTGTGCCTTTTTTTTTCTTTAGAGGGTATGAGGAAGTCTTAGAAGGGTTTTAAATACTAAAGCTTTTTAGATTATAATTATTTCATGTAATTTTCTTTAGACATTAAGAGTTACCAGCAATAGCTTCTTTGCTTCTTTTCTTTACTAGGGAAATCCAGGACTACTGTACAATAGAAGAGTTTACATCAACTTGAATAATAGCCAAATTACAGTGTTACAAGAGTCAAGAAAATGACAAAGGGGGAGGATGGTGTGTGTTTAACTGGTCTGGTTACATTAATTTAAGTCCATTCGTTACTGGGCACTGCAGATGAAGAAGAATGTTTTTTCTAAACAGTCAGCATCGCTGTCTTCAAAGGAGCTGCAGCAGCAGCAGCCATGTCACGTTTACTAAGCACACTAAATTTCCTGCAGCAAGATCAGGAACACCAAAGCCAACATTGTGGCTGCTCCATGCTTGGAAAACATAATGAAAATTCAAAAAGAAAAAAAGGAAAGAAAAAGAAAAGGCCTGCTTTTTCATGTTTGTTTGCTTGTGTTAGTATTGGCAAATGCCATCATGTCTCCAGCCTTTCTCAAAATACTCTGAAACTGATACCCAGAAAGGGTAAGCTTCTGTAATTTACAAAATCTTTCATAGAGTTATCTTTTCACAAATGCCAGCTCTGGGAAAGCAGGGCAACACCGACCTCAGAGCATGTGCCCCATGCCCAGCCCAGGCTGCCGCAGTGACCCCCTGCCCAATCATTTCTACTGTGCATGTGCTACCTCTCCCCCTCCTTCAGGCCAAAGACAAAAGGGATGGAGGAGCTTTATGCCTTAGCTGGAATCCAGCACACCTTCCATGCTGGGCCACTAGTTTGTCCAGCAGCAGCAAGGTGGAGCAGCTGTGAAAAGCCATCAGCATTTACATCAGAGACAAGAGGTTCGTTTCCCGCCAACCTCCACAGCTTCTCAGAGGAATATAAAATCATAAGCACTTGCTCCAGCCTGGATTATCTCATCATATGACCTGAAAATCCATAGTTACCCAACAATCCAGTACCCCACCTCTCCTTTGCCTGCCAGTCAGACACCATGGGCAAGGGTACAGATTATCCCAGGGAATTGTGTAACGCTCTTAACAGGAGAATAGAGGATCATCTCCCCAAAGTCTCATCTCACCCAAACTTGGCCTTTTTAGAGAACATCCTCCCTTCAAAACGTATCCAAGTTCTAACTTCCTTTCTTCCACAATAACATGAAAACTTTGGCTAAAACCAAACCTTATCGGATTTTTATTTTCACTTGGAGAAAAAAAGTTGCTTCCTAAGTGTGTTTTGCAGTTCAAGAAGGGCAGCAATAGTGTCCTGCAAGAAGCTGGGCAGCAAAGGCACAAAAATGCCAGCAGGAGCTTGGGAGGAGAATGAGCAATGCTTATGAGCAATGGTCAAGGGAGTGATGGGGGCAAACCTAGGTGAAGAGGCAAGGGTGGCACAGGGCAAGCGGAGGCAGTGGGACACTTGGATGGGATACAAAGCTGAGAGTGAGGCATAGCTATAAGGACAGTTTGGGCTGAGAGGCAGCAGCTCAGGTTCGACAGAAAAGCACACGGAGTGGATATCAGGGCCCTGACAGACACCAAAAGCAAAGACGACCCCTCACAACACCCAAGCCTTTCATCCAGCTGACTGTTGGGCCCCCACTGCTTATTGCAATGACACCCCGCACACACTCTGGAGCGAGGGCACACACAGCCCAGGCGTAAAGTGGTGCGGCCATGATCCCTGAGCCAATTCCCAAAGGGGAGGGCTGGTCCAGGGGCAGGGGCTGTTCCTGGCCTGCTGAGCTGGGACAGAAAGACCCAAGGGCTTTGCAGTCTGTAGAGCATCAGTGCAAAAGGGGCAACTGTGCCGCCACCCCCACCACTGATACCCCAGCCCGACTCTCCCCACTGCAAGGGTGCTGAGTGCCGAGCCCAGCCCAAAGGAGATTTCATCATAACTCTTAATGAGGTCGTCTTCTTTCATGCGAGTGTTTCCATAGCAACAGAGGCGATTCTGATCTCCAATACAAAAGAAGCGGCGAAAATGACACGGTTTGGAGTTGGAGGGGTTTTGGGCAGGGGAGAGGTTGTCATTGCAGCTGCAAGCAGCCCTCCCTGGGCTGCAGCATCCCTCTCCGGGCAGCAGCCCCCACCATCGGCATGGGGCCAGCACCACCACGTGGCTGCAGCCCACCCCCCAGCCCCCCTCTGCTGAGCAGAGGGAAGTTTAAAACTGGGGTGCAACTGGGCTCGTGCCTTTGTCTTTGGTGGGGTGCGACCTGAACAGGTGACCGGTGTCCTCTTCATCCAGGCTCTGCCAGAGAAGCGGAAGGCACACCTCCAGGCTCACCCACTGGCTGGGAAATTAATTCAGTGGTACTTGCTTTGATGGGCAGCAGTGGGGTGGATGGATCGCTCTCGGGTACGGGGGTGATGGGAAGCACCACGGCCATTTCCTCCTCGAAAGCAGCACAGGCCCATACGCTAGTTCATGATGTGCTAGTTGCAACTGCTTAGCAGGGCTGTCGAGCACCGGGACAGGCAAAGCAGAGGGGAAAACAGGCCGTCCTTCAGTCGCTGCAGGCTAAAGCAGTCCCCAGGAGAAAAGCAGGACATGGAATAAGGAGCCCAGCATGCAGAAGAGCAAAGCACGAGGCTTGGAGCAGGGCTCCTGGGTAGTCTGGTAATGTAAGTGTGTGCTGAGTTTGGCTGGGGTAGAGTTAATTTTCTTCCTGGGAGCGGGTATGGGGCTGTTGGATTTGTGCTGGAAACAGTGCTGATAACACAGGGATGTTGTTGTTACTGCTGAGCAGTGCTCACACAGAGTCAAGGCCTTTTCTGTCTCTTTCATCCCTCCCCCAGCAAACAGGCTGGGAGTGCACAAGAAGTTGGGAGAGGACACAGCTCTGAGAGCTGACCCCAGTTGACCAAAGGGATATTCCAGACCATACGACATCAAGCTCAGCATATAAGGCTGGGGGAAGGGGAGAGGAAGCAGAGACAGTTGGAGTGATGGTGTTTGTCTTCTGAAGTAACAGCTGAATGTAATGGAGCTCTGCTGTCCTGGAGATGGCTGAACACCTGCCTGCTGATGGGAAGTGCTGACTGAGTTCCTTGTTTTGTTTTACTTGCATGGCTGACACTTGCTTTACCTATTAAACTGTCTTTATCTCAAACCATGAATTTTCTCACTTTTACCCTTCTGATTCTCTCTCCCATCCCACTGGCAGAGAATGAGTGAGCGGCTGTGTGGGGCTTAGTTGCCAGTTGGGGTTAAAAATGTCAAGACTTTAATGAAGACAAAAATCAATTCCAGATAACGCTGTTCCTCTTCCCTTCTTTGGAACAGACTGCATTGCCATCACTGTCAACTCTGTCACAGCAGAGACTAGCCTATGAGCTGTAACATCTCCCATGTGCATATCACTAATTAGCTGCAGCGGAGAAGCATGTTCGGATTTTAACTACACAAAATAACAACCCAAGCATACGGATTATGACAACAGACAAATTTTAATGTCTTGGAATCATAAAGGGTTGGTAGCTGTGGCATTCCCTAGCCCACACAGAGAACAAGGGGAATGTTTTACACTGTTAATACTTCTTCTGATTTCAGGATCCCAGGGGCTTTGCAAACGAAGAGTGACATTTATCCCAGCTCCTTGGACTAGCCATAAGGTCTGGACATCACTTATGTTCCACTTAGGGCTTTAAACAGTGTGTAGGTTTTTTGTGGGTGGGTGGATTGCACTCCTAATGAAGTGTGTCTCCCTGGGAAGTAGATATAATTAAACTCCATTTGCAGATGAGGAAAGGGAAGCATTAGAGGATGAGATGACTTGTCCAAACTCAAAATGAGACATAAGAAAAGCTGGTACATAAGTCAAAAGTCTCCATATGCTCTTGAACTTTTTTCACAGAATCACAGAGTAGTTGAGGTTGAAAGGGACCTCTGGAGCTCATCTGGTCCAGTCCCTCCTTCACAAGCAGGGCTACCTACAGCAAGCTGCTCAGGACAATGTCCAGATGGCTTTTCAGTATCTCCAGGGATAGAGACTCCACAACCTCTCTGGGCAACTTATGCAACTGTTCAGTCACCCTCAGAGTACAAAAGGTTTTTCTTATGTTCAGATAGGGCGTCCTTCTGTCCTACCTCTTCATTTTTCTCCATGCAGCAGTGGTCAGAACAAGTACCAGCATGGCTGAGAAACTCAGTGACTCTTAGCTACTTTCACAAAATAGGAAGAAATGCAATGACAACCTGATTGTTTTTTATAATGCCAGTAGGCCTGCATGGATGAACAAAGAGAAACTGGACACACTTAGATGCAAAAAGAGAGTCTACAAAGAATAGAAGCAAGGACAGGAGGACAAGTAGCCTGGGAGGAATACAAAGAAGTTGTCCAAGCAGCCAGGAATCAGGTTAGGAAAGCTAAAGCCCAGATAGAATTAAATCTGGCCAAGCACATCAAGAGCGATAATAAAAATATCGACAGGTACGTCAGGGATAGAAGGAAGGGTAGGGAAGGTATGAGCCCTCAATGGAAGGAAGCAGGAGACTTGGTCATGAGGCTGTGTTACTCAACAACTTCTTTGCATCAGTCTTCACAGGCAAGAGCTCCAGATAGATCACCAAAGTTGGAGAAGGCAAAGGGACGGGCTGGGAGAAGGAAGATCTGCCAAATATAAGTGAAGATCAGGTTTGAGACCATCTAAAGAACCTGAAGGTGTAAAAGTCCATGGGACCCAATGAGATCCACCTGCAGGTCCCGAGGGAACTGGCAAATGAAGTTGGTAAGCTGTTTTCAATCGTATTTAAGAAGTCATGGCAGTCTGGGAAAGTTCCCATTAACTGGAAAAGGGGAAACATAACATAAAGGAAAAAGGAAGACCTGGGGAACTACAGGCCAGTCAGAATCACCTTTGTGAGACATGGATTTGATGGATGGAGTACTTGGTGGATAAGTAATTAGCTGGATGATCACACTCGAAGAGTCGTGGTCAACAGCTCAATGTCCACGTAGAGACCAGTGACAAGAGGTGTTCCTCAGGGATCAGTACTGGAACCAGTGCCATTTAACATCTTGGCCAGCAGCGTGGACAGTGGGATTGAGTGCTCCCTCAGCAAGTTTGTGGAAGTTGTGTGGTGCAGTCAACACACTGGAGGAAAAGGGTGCCTTCCAGATGGACCTTGACAAGCATGAGAAGTGGGCACATGCAAACCACATAAAGTTCAAAAAAGGCCAAGTGCAAGGTCCTGCACATAGATTGGGGCAATCCCAAGAACAAATACAGAATGGGCACAGAATGCACTGAGACCAGACCTGAGGAGAATGGGGGTGTCGGTTGATGAGAAGCTGAACATGACCATCAATGTGTGTCTGCAGCCCAGAAAGCCAACTGTATCCTGGGTTGCATCAAAACAAGCATGTCCAGAAGGTTGAGGGAGGTGATTCTCCCCCTCTGCTCCACTCTTGTGAGACCCCACCCGGAGTACTGTAACCATCTCTGGAGCCCCCAACATGAGAAGGACATGGACCTGCTGGAGTTGGTCCAGAGGACGGCCATAAAGATCAGAGGGCTGGAACACCTCTCCTATGAGGGAGGCTGAGAGACTTTGAGTTGTTCAGCCTGGAGAAGAGAAGACTATGAGGACACCTTCTTGCAGCCTTCCAGTAGCTGAAGGGGGCTTAAAAAAATGCTGGTGAGAGGCTTTTTAGAAGGGCTTGTAGC